>VZUI01075788.1:0-27989 GCA_013401135.1 Cettia cetti
TAGAAATACTAGTAAAGAACTGTTATCCCTATCCCGTAACTCTGCCTGAAAGCCCCTTTAATTTCTTAAATTATAATAATCCGGAGGGAGGGGATTTGGATTCCACATTTCCTAAGGAGGTCCTGCCCCTCCTTAGCAGATACCTGTCTTTCAAACCGAGACACCCTCCTACCCCATTCTTCCACCAACACACACACACACACACACACACACACATACACACACACACACTCTCAAGGGAAGTTTAGAAACTCTGACGTATGATGCAGGTTGAATGTACAGCTCTCATGAATGTCTCTAAGCAATCCTGAATACAGATCTCTTGAAATCCCATTTGTTTCTTCCTAAAGCCATCCACGAATCACCAGTGCCCTGCACTCAGTGCCATTAAGCCCGGTGGCCCTCTGGTGCTGGCTATGCCCTCAAAACCAGCACTGTGAGCACACACAGAGCAGCACCATGGCTTGTAGTATAGTAAACAGAGTCACTGAACAACCTAATCTCCTGGTAATCTATAAGGGGTGGAGAGTCTCCTTCCCTCTCTGTAGCTTCCCAAGCTTTGTACAATGTGGGGAATTTTTAAGACAGACATTCACTTTCCTAGATTGAAATTTCTTTTCTAAGAAGAAATGTAACGCTCGAAATGCAAAATTCTCCAGGCTGTACTAGTTACATCTGTAAGATACTCTGTCCCTTCTCAAACCCTCAGACCTCAGAACATACAGAGTCATTCTCCAGCATGGAGAATGGTCTCTGGTGGATTGTGGAATCTCAGTCTCCCAGTGGTGCCTTTGGCAGATGATGGCCAAAGCCCCGCAGTATTGGGGTGCTTCTGCTGAGAGCCCAGCCAGGCAGAGAAAAGCTACTGCTCACACATCCCAGGAATCACCCCAGGAGAACAAGCACAGAGGAGATGGAAGACATTCAGCGGACATGGGCTCAAGTGGAACACAATTATGCCAGGAGTGCCTACACAGAGCAGGGACTTCCAATTCTCAGGAGTGAGAAGAATAAAGTATTGTGAAAGGAAGAGATGCAATGCAATTTTAATTTTCACACCATCCTGACAATACTTCCCAACCACAGTTGCAGATGAACCGGTCTTTTCTCCAACACAGGCACATGAGATGGAACAGCCCATCTTGCCAGGAAAATTCAAAATGTGTTGTTTTGAGAACAATATATGCATGTCTTTAAGACTCTTAATTATAAAGATACAGTAACACCAGCAAAAGATACAAAATATTTCCTGATATACCTTGGATAGCTGGACCAGGAATCATACTGCATTAATTTAAAGACAATATAAATAAATGCTCCACTGATAATAAATAGCAAAAAGAAAATTATCTGACCAATGATTTCAAAAGACAGCTTGTTTACACAGGTAAAAAGCAGGACCAATTTGTGTAAAATCCCCTAGAGCACCACCTAAGAGCATTGGTTTTCAGCCCAAAGGACATAACATACATAACATATTCCCTGACCTGCAATTTCTTAACATTCACCTACAACTGCTGAACAGCAAATGTGAACCAACAGCCTGTTTGCAGCAAGAAGGGTCTTTACCTCCTTGCTGTGCAGTTCTGCTCCCTGCTTGTCCAGGTGTTTGAATATCTCCTGTTAAATTCAGTAATCCAGGACTCTGTTACTGCTCTGACTTGGTAATTAGTGAAACCAACGGCCTTATGGACAACAAATCCATGAGTGAATCCACTGAACAGGTTCACAAAGTAACAATAACAACAGTGCTCACCAATTCACAAGCTGACATTTCTTTTGTCCCTTTTGAGAAGCAAATCCTGGGAAGGAAGCATGTACTTTTTTTACCTCTTCATATAGAACCTGCAATAGCTTGTCTTTGGAAGACAACTGGTTTAAAACTCGTGGTTTATAATCAGCATTGAAACATAGCTGCAATGGCAAACCAGAGCAAAGGACAACTGCTCTTGCAATTCTTGTTCTGGAAAAATGGCCACTGACTCCAGACCTTTTGAGGATGGTACTGCTCCCGCTGGCCCAGACTCAGCCCCCCTTGGGCTGCTGCAGGGACCTGCTGACATCAGGGGGGGTGACACTGCACCCCTTGGAGATATCCTCCCTTTGAATATGCTGGTGATCCATCATGACTGATAAATCAGCTCTGTTTGCTGCAGTTTTAATATCCTGGAAGTGTTACAGCACTGTACCCAGAGGCACCTTCAGAAAACAGATCCTGGTATTGAGATAATGCAGCCATTTCCTGTTCTCCTAAGTGTCCTCAGGAGAGACTTTGTTATTTCAGCACTGGCATTTGGTAAAGTTTAGACACCTTAGTAGATCACAGCAGTTGTAGTGTACTGACTCTCAGTGAACTGCTCCTTAAACTTTCTCACCTCTCTGCTCTTTAAAGCTAACACAGAAGCACTGCTGTCTATGCTCTCTCTATGAGCACTTTGTGGCTGACCCTAAAATCAGGCTTACTGCATTTTTTTCACATAATACTATTTCACACATAATGTATTATGGAAAATTATTTAAAGGAAATGAAACCCAAGGCACAAAATCATCAAACAGGCTGTGTGCAGGGGTATGATTGCTTTTCTGCAATTGTTTATGGATTCAGAGTTCAATCAGTCATAATAGTTTGCATAATTACTAATAAGAATCAGCAAGGTTTGGCTGCAAATTAATGTGGTAGGGTTCAGCTGACCAGCTTTAACTTACTAATTTGAACATGGGGTTTCTTAGTAACATGGCTCTTCATTGGCAAGTTAGCTGCTCCTTTAAAACTACATTAATATCTGGAAATCTTCAGCCATTTGTATCAATTTGCTCTGTAAGTGCAGCTGAACCAGTGCACCATGGGATTAGCAGTTAATTTCAGGAGTGAATAAGCCGTTAGTGCTTTGATATCCCTTCAATGTGTTCCTCTTTCCTTATCCTGTCTCTCTCTTCAGGAAAAGCACATACATTTCCCTCTCATTAGACTGCAGAATGGACAGAGCAGCACTAGTCCCTCTCAGTCATGCTCACTACCTGTTACAGTTCCTTTCTGGTCTTTTTTAACCCTGCAGAAAAAATGTCTCACCGTCTGTCTGATGAACAAAAGCCTAAAATGGAATCCCTCAAATGTAATCCCAGTGTGATAATGGTGTGGAATCCAGCACATTCCAAACAGCAGCAGGGCATTCTAGTGTTCCTCTTATCAAACAACCACTCTTCATTTCAGAAAGCCTGTGTTAAAACCAGCTTTTCTATGTAGCATGCATTTCATGTTTAAATAATCACTGATTATCCAGCCTGTAAATAATGAAGTTCTCTCTGTCTTTTAGCAATAATACTGAAAACATCAAATGTTCTTCCTTTCCTTAATGCACTTGTTATATTGTGAACTTTATTAGTGTTGAGAAATAAACAGTCCAGTGTGGCGTTTCTGCTTAACAGTCTCACTGAATGACACTGTTTAACAGATCACCTTCAGCCTAATGTTAACAGCACCAGGATGTGAGAATTCAACTTCAGTGGAAAAACCTAAATGGTTACTTCAAAATAAAGCAAATTATCTTCATGCAAATCAAAGTTTTGAGCATTTAACTTTGGAGCATTTAGCTTGGATAGTCAATATGAAAATGCAATGTGAAAATAAAAGAGAAGGTTTGAAGAAAGCAGCCAAGGAAACATCTGGTGCTGTTATCCATGTTTACAGTTTCTGGGTGGATTTTCCAAAGCCTCTCAGGGAAAGAGAGCCTGACTCTGTTCACGTATTCCTGCTGCATGTTTGGCAGCCTCAAGTTCTATGGCCTGTCAGTACCTGGTGCAGTTGAAGCTGTGCCACTTTGTATGATTTTCTTCAGGGTGCCCAGCTCCTGGACAGCAGCACACATGCCTGTCGAGAACCACCTGGCATGGATCTTCACAGATCCATGCATGGATTGCCTGTTCCCTTCCTTAGTGAAAACTGAATCCTACCTGCATTCTGGCACTGGGAAAAAACATTCCTTTGTGACTACAATTTGCCTAAATCCCCTTGTGCTTTTTGTCCCACACACCAGTACTGCTATAAAACCCATTCTCCTAGCTCCTCCTTGCCAAAGAGCCCTGATCATGTCTGCTAGGGGCTTCTCCCCTGTCATAGTGCCCAAGACTCCTGTGCAGAGCAAGCAAATTGTCCCGTTTGACAAGTCCTTATAATGCTGGAAACAAAGCTATTGAAACAAAAAATAACAAAGTGGTTTTGAGCTCTGCCTGGATGACTGTGCCATTGAGGTTTCTCTGCTCATCCCTCATTAAAATATGCCCTGCCTTTGTGCACTGCTCCCCAGGCCTGACCCTGTGCCCCTGCCCTGTGCTGCCCTCACCTCTCCACCACTGTTAGCGCCACAGGACTGAGACACAACCAGTGTCTTCTGCAGGTTGTGGCTGACAACGCGTTCATTAATACACAATTACAAAATCCCAAGTAAAAGCCACTCACACTTCATTGGCGAAATAAGCTCCTTAACTATTTTAGAAACTCGCGGGTAAGATTTTTATGTATTTATGTTAGATTTGATTGTCATTAATGCCAAATTAAACTTAAATTAAGCACTTCTATCTCATATTAAAGGCATGATGCCAGTGAGCATCCGTTTGGTTGCCAAGTACCAGGAAGACCCTTCTAATTATCTGTTTTGTACTTAAGATGCAGCAGAGGGAGATTCCACAGCTCCATGGACGTGTTCCATAACTTGGCAACTGCCTTGCAGCTGCCTTCAGCTCAAGAGAACACAAAGGGGAGTCACTGGCTGGTTGCATTCCTCCTCTGTGAAGCAGTGTGGAGGACTGACGACCAGTAAATCTATAAACTTAGAAAAGAAAAAAGCTTCAGACCTCTCTGCCCATTCCTCTCTTATCTGCTGCTAGGGCAATAATAATGGAAATAATCTGAAAACCTTCCAGCAAGCAAAGGGTGGCAGAAGCATGGATAGCATACAGCATGGTATCCCTTCAGGGCACACCACTGGAATTTGCTTTCTTTTTCCTTCAGGAGAAGGCTCCCAGCAAGAAAGAGCCTTGCTCTTGGGGACTCAAATTCTAGTCGACTTTTTGAGATGCAGCCTGATGAGAAATTAATAAAATTTGCAGAAACTCCTTCCCAAAGTGGATTCCAAATCTAGTGAGTAATGCCTTTCAACTCACAGGTGATGAGTCTTTGGTTCCTACATTTTTTCCTGCCTGGGCATAGAAGAACTGCACTGTTAGGCCCCTCTGCTCAGGAACACACTGGCTGCAGGCCCAGGTGCAAGGAGAGCACCCACTGCATGGCACAAGGCAACTGGGAGAGAGGGCAATGTGTGCCCACTGCTTCACCTCCTCCAAGAGCCCAGGCACTGAAGCAAAGCAGTGACCAATCCTTCCTCTGGTTGTGGGTCAAGTCCTGCAGCTTTTAATCCTGCTGAACTAATACCCTAATCAATGGAACTTTTCTCCAGACAAAAGGAAATGTATCTCTCATTATTCCCATTTGTTCAGCTGCTCCAGGCACACAACTGGAAGGGGTGACTTTGTCAAGTTTGCTGAATCTCAGGGCCTGTTGTTAAAGCCAATTTGAGAATGGCACTGGCACATTCTGGCCAGGAAATCAGGTACCACGGGGCTAACTTTCAGCTCTTACGCCGAACGCAAATCAGTGAGGAAATTCACTGCTAGGTGCAGTCTCTAATTATTTAAAAGACAATTTGCATGCTACACAGAAATAAATTAGTTCCCAGGTGACAGCTGTTCCACTGTGTCCATTCCTGGAACAAGATGCCATGCTGGGAAAACTAAATGCAGACCAAAAGATTAAAACACTACACTTTCTTGCCTCGTAGGAAGGCTCTTCCCAAAAGAGAGACATAAAGAAGAGAGGAGGGGAACAGATGTTTCAAACTATCAAGTTTACAAGCTTAACTAGCACATGATATTTTCACAGTCCATATTTTCTTTTCACTAAGGGTACTTCACATCTTGCCAGTAGACATGAATGCAAGTGTAACATGTACTAGTTTAAAAAGAAGGTTATGAAAGCCGAAAAGAGGAACTCAATTCTAAAATCAGGTTTGTGTTCATGTGGGAACCTTACAGACCACAGGAACAAGGCCCAAACCAGTTGTTCTTTTATCACACACATAGAAATCAGTGAATGCATTTTCCTCTTCTGCATCAAAAGCCAACCAGGCATCCCTTTTTCTCTACATAAAAGTCTCAGGACAACTCACAAGAGATGCTAAACCATTTTTCAGTGTAATGGTTTTCTAACAAACAATCTTCTCATGGCTGTGGTTTTAACTGTGTCTGTTGCACACTGCAAACACACGTATACACATTTTATATGACACTGTACCGTGGGGATGTAGATGTGTGGTAAATGTGATATATTATGAGAGTACATTACACTGCCAGCCTTCCTCCATTGCTCCAAGTTCTCCTGAAAGCAGCAAATTCCTGTGCCAGCTTGCTGTATGCCAGGATTGCTCCATGGGGATGCCAGGCAGTTTACCTGTTACACCTGCTGGAGAATGCTCCCTCCTCACAGGATGGACATGTGTAACAGGAACACCAAACTAGGATGAATGGGAGCGTGTGTGTATGCGTGTGCAAGTGCGACAAGAACCACACGAGCAAGGATTAAAGAGCAGCATATGTTCACTGCTGCAGAGCAACATATGGGATTCATTCATATGACCAAAGAGCAAGAAGAAAAGGAACAAACCTATCTAAAGATAAGGTAGAAAGAATACTGAAAATGACTGGAGGCAATAAAACAACCAGATAAGAAAAACCTGGCAACTGTAATTCAGGAATTCTGCCACAGGCTAATGAGAGGTGAAGATAAAATAATGAGGCAAAAGGTCCCAAACAACATCATTGTCTAAAGGCTGTAAAAGACAAGTCCAAAATTAGTTCATCATCACTAATTAAGGAGAGCTGAAGGGATGTGATGAGGCCCTGATATGTGGTGTACCTCTGTGCAGCACACCAGTGATCCTTTGGTCAAGGTCAGGAAAATACTGCTACCTGTGCTGCAGGCTGAAATCCCAAAGCAGGATGATTTATTCTTCCAGATGTTGCTACTGGTGTGAAACTTGCTAGTGCATCTAGCAAGCGTCCCTGACAACACCTCAGCGTGGTTCACAGAAAAGGTGAGCTCACAATGCGTGCGCACAATATAATGCCCCAGAAAGTGCTGATGGTATCTTGCCACAACCTGACTAAGGAGTTCTTCCAGTGCTCCAAATTTATGGTCAGCATGAGCCATGACAAGGAGAGGAAATCACCTGCTCTTTTAGCCCATCTCTCATGCACTTGTGTCACCCACCTTAAGTTCCTACATAACACTCACCGACAGTGTGCTGTTCAGGTGAACTTCACGTCTGCTGTGCCCCATTCCTCTCTCGTAAAACAACCCCAACATTTGCTATAAATCATAATCCAGCCCTATGGCAGCAATAATTCACAAGCACCTTCTGGACCACAGTACACCCTTCACAGCAAACTTTTACAAACTGTTACCTAAATAACAGTGTTTAATCTGAAAATGTTGCTACCATTTGTGCTTTTCTTTTAATCACTTGTAAACAGAACAAAATCAAACCTGGAAATGTTTCAGGCACCACTATCAGCTTTGTATCACAATAAAAACTAATGATTTGTTCCTGAGCCTGGCTTTCTGTCTCTACCCAGCTGATGTAAGGCAGTACTTCACTACATCTGTGACAGTTTATGTTCCAAAGCACCATTTGTGAGGGATTTCTTCAAATGAAAATCAAAAGCAAAGAAACATTCTCTCAGAGGAGATGGTACATAAGTAGAACTAACCAGACCCTTCAGTCTCTCTCACCAGATAAAAACAGGCAAGTTGTTGAGCATGACTATCACCATGAGTTATTTAAAATCTCCCTACAAACCTTTGGCTTAAAAGCAACAAAAATACTTTTAAAAGCAACTTTTGAACGTGAGTCTTCAGTAATAAAGGATTGTTCAGGTTCAGCTTAATGATTAACCTACTGAATATTCTAAACAAAAATGATAAAGACACTGAGATGCTCATTCAGATGAAAGATAGTTAAGTAAACCATTGCTCCTCCTCTAAGTAAATCTCAGACACACAGCTCTTTCCAGGAAGGTCTTCAGGACTTGCATTTTTACTGACAATTGCGCTAAATAATGGAAGATATTTAATTTCTGGAGTGGGTTTAAAATATATGGTCCCCTTTAAGTCTGGTTTTTTAATTCTTGTTCCAAGGGAATACAGCCAAAAGACAAAGCGTAGTAAGATAAATCTTAAATTCTGCCAGAAGGTAGATTTTGTGAACAACAATGAGGTCCTCTCACCTGTAGAGGTCTGTGAGCTGCCTGGCCTTCCAGCGGTAATACAGGTCATTGAGCAGGCGCTCGTGCTGTCCGTACAAACAGATGTAGTTGGAGACAGGAAAGGGATCCTTGGAAAAGCAGGTGATGCTGTCCACCATATTGTATCTGCTGAAGTGCATCCTGAAGTAATTCCCATGACTGGCCTCCCCGGTTATGATCTCCATCCCCTGGAACAGAAAACACCAGGAAAGCTGTGGAGATGGAAGAACACCTGACCTGGCAAAAGTACAGGGTCAGCGAGGGCTTCCCAGCCTACAGTTCTCACTGCTTAATACGCATAACACTTCTGTTAAAATCGAGAAGCCACTCCTGGCACAGCAGGTCATCAGGCATGTTGCTGTGGCTTGGATGCAGATTTTCTGTGTGGTTTGGTTACTGCCCACCCCACTGTGCAGCACCAGCTGGGTGCCACTGCAGACACCTGTGGGACCCAGGCCCTACAGCTGTGCTGGCAGTGTGACACTGGTTCCATGGGGACCTGTGACCTGGAGCAGCAGCTGGAGTCAGGAGGGATGCCCTGAGGCATCCCAAACAACACTGGAGCGCTCTGTTTGGGTAACTCAGTTGAACTCAGTTCAGCCTCCTTTATGACACAGAGCACACACATGGCATATCACGTTTACTGTCAATAAAAGAATAAAAATATTGGATGTTCATGCTCAAACTGTAGCATTTAGCTTCAGCTACTTAAATCAACCACTTAGACAAAAATGTAAAAATTTGCCAAAAATGTGAAAATTTGCTTCAAACCTCACTTTGCAATGGGATGTTCAGATAGCTGGAAGTTATTTTTTCCAGCTGTATTCCTGTCACAGTTCTATGCATTTCTGTGATCTGTTGCTAGGCTTAGGGAACCTTTAGCATATCCACATCTAAGCTAGTACCTTTCTTCTTCTAGCTTCTCTTACTTCTTCCTTTAAAAATTCTTTTAGAATTTACATGAAGTTTCTGGAGTGGCTTTTAAAAAATGGTAATCAGGTAATCAGCAGGTAGAGTGGCAGCAAAAGAATTCTAATCACATTCTAGCAATTTGGAGTAACAAAACCAATTCTCTCTCTGATAGTTCTTTCTGGTCTCCACTACATGCTGGTTTGGATAGCTCATCCTGGATCTGAAAGGAAAGGTAAGCCATTCTTTGATTCCTCTCCCTAAACCATTTTCCTTCTAAAAAGCCCATTTTTTTCATTGCTGTCCAAGTTTTTAAATAAACACTGAAGTAGCTTTTTAAAAGCCGCTCTTTAAATCAACTGCAAAAATGGGCTTGATGCAGAAATTTCCAAGGGAAAAGGTAAAATCTATGTGAAAGAGCATCTTGCCCAGTTGGAAAGTCCTCTCTGGCTATTTTATGAGCAGACACTTTACGTATCTGTACCTTTTCTCGGTTAAGTGAAGGTGGCCCGTCCACCTAGGTTGAAATTGGTAATTTCATCCAAGTTTGAAGATGGAATTTGGACAGCAACATGCTCACACCATGCAGCCATATGGAAGTGAGAAACCCACAAGAAGTCCAGCTTGTCTCAGACTTGGGTGTAACCATGCACTACCAGTGATGTGGCCCTGGACAGCATGAGGGCATGTGCCCTTCAAAACAGCCCAGGCTGCAGCCAAGCGCACAGTGGGGTCTGGTACAGCACCACACAACTCCACTGCTCAACGCCACTGGGTTGCAACCAGCATGGAGCCTCTAAGTGGCAGTACTTGGCATCAGGTCCAGGCTCACCCCTACATGTAGGAAAAAATGACATACAACCCCAGGTGCAATCACAGGTCACAGCCCTGTAGCACAGTTGCCTGAATTGACATATGTTTCCCTCCAAAATAGAGGTCAACCAAGCTGGCCCTGATAGGCAGCGGCACACCTTGTTCAAAGTGGGGGGTCCAAGAGCACTACCTCCCCAAACACTGCCCGCTTGACCCAGCGTAGCCACCCGGTGGGTAGGGGACTGGCGACTTGTGCTGCATGAACCCTGGCTAGAGAATCATGCATCACGCACAAGCTTTTGTCACCAGGATGCTACCGAGAGGGCGGTGAGGCCACTTGATAGGGCGAGGGAAGTCACAGTTGACAGCAGACCCTCAACTGCTACCAACTTTTGTCCAACTATTGTGCCCGTGGACAAGGCTTCAGGAAGAGTGCTCTGACAAGACTCAAACTATAAGTTTTTGACACTGTGTTGCAAAACTGCTATTTGGGTGGTGAATCCAAAAGCAGGGAGGGGTAGTGAGTACACCCTCACTCACACTGAGGCAGAAGTCAACTTAGTTACCCTTTGCAGGCATCCAGTGGGACCACTCAGAGGTGTGACTTCTGCAGCTGAGCCTAGTTAGTAACTAGCCTCTCAAAAGCTGCCTTAAGAGAGACATTAATCTAGTCCTTTTCTTGCCTCAAGTCAGGTTCTCCAGTAAGAGAAACACTTCCCTGTTTGTACCCTGGGACAATCTCCCATGTAGCCCAGCATGGGAACTGCTTCCCTGTGCCCTGTTCCAAGACAACTCTCACAGCTGCAGGACTTGCTATTTTCTAGCAGCACAGAGCATCTTTTCCACAATACTTCCTGTTCTTCTAGAAATCAGCTGAATTTCCCTGCCAGACTAGCATCATCTCTATGCACTTGCAGCACCATACTGCAGGGAGCGAAGAGGCTCATCAAAAAGGTTGAAAGCATGAAATGCTGCTAATACTGTCCTGTGTCCTCTGCATGGAAACCAGGCATCTTTGGAGAAAGCCAAATACCAGGTAGTGTGGAAAAGTACACCCGAGAGAGGTTCAGTTAGTTCTGTGATTGCTCCTGGTTGTCTCTCCAGCTGTACCTGGTGTGTATGTTGCCTCCAGACCCAGCAACCCTAAACAGGAACATCTTTTCAAACAAACAGGGGGGATGGAACAAGTGCCATTATTTAACTTACGTGATCACACGCGTCATGTTCTCCATCCAAGGGCATGGGGATTCCAGGCTTGGAAATGTGCAAGTAGTTATAACCTCCAGGAAGAACACCACCTGCCATAAATGAAAATATGATATTTATTAAGTAATTAACAATGAAGAAAATATTGTATTTGTTTGTCCTCCTTCTGCCATCATCTTTTTCCAATACATAAGGAGCCTTGAGTGCTGTACTGCCACGAGATGGCACCTGAGGTGAGATGGACCTGCCTGTACTATAGAAGAGCAAAAATACCTGAGAGGGAATGGAAGTGTGACAGAGATCCAGCTGGACATACCTTGAACTTTACACCATCTGTATATGGGAATGAGTCTGTCTGAGCCTTCTGGTAGCTCGGAACTGGCTTGAGGGGTTGGATCAAAGAGATTCAGCATGGAAGCAGCAAGCTCAAAGCCAATCTCCTTGGAGTTGAAGTTGCTGTGTGTCAATTCATCCCTAAAGTATCTCCTAGAGAACTTTGTCAGAGGACCTGCAGCCCTGATGCTGGCATCATTGGTGTGGAATTTGGCATCAATCACAACTTTTCCATCAAAAACAAGGCAAGCATCATTGATGGCCTTAAAGGTTTCATAATCCAGTGTCCTGTGGGCAAAGCTAAAAAATGCCTAAAAAGAGAAGTAAATAAGTGAAGATAATTGTATATTACTTACTGGCTGATTTCATAAAACACAGACTTTATTCTGAATGTTATTTTAAAAAACAAGAATGTGAAATACAGTGTGATTTTAGCAACACTATCACAGCAGAGAGACCCTTCTGATCCAGCATTTACAGATAGCAAAGTTAAAACTAAGACAGCAAAAAGGAGAATTAATAAACTAGACTCATCTGCTTCTACTTATTACATAGTTTAAAAACTCCAACGTTTGCCACATCAAACAGCCTGAGTCGTTGTGCATATTTTCTGTGTCAGTCCAAGCACAGAACATAGACCTGGACCTTTTGTGAAGTTTGTTTTCTTTCAAATGCTGATGCCAACCCAAATCCCCAAGGAGCAGAAAAGCACAATGTACTTGAAATTTTGCAGGATAATTGTGCATTATAAGTGTTTTCCCAACTGTTGAGCTTGTTTACCAACAAACTGAGTTACTCTGGTTAACTGGCACAAGGACAGTCAATGAAATGGAAAGATCAGAAATTAAACTTGTTCAGAGGAAATGTCACCCTCATTCCAGCTATAGCAATGGAATTTCAGTCAGTGGAAGCTGCAGAGAACAAGGAGCCTAAATCCATCAATTCCTGCTCTAAGTCTCAAAAAAAAAATCAAGTGATAATTCTCTCCTTCTGTCTTTTTGTAGCACAGGCACAGTCCCTCTCCTGGGGCACAAGGAAGCAGAGTTTCTCTCCCCCCCATGGAAGCTGGGGCAGAATGACCAGCACTACAAAACAGGTGGTGCTAGGAGCACACAGCACACATTGGGAGAAGCAATAACCATGAGCAGCATCCTCAAAACCTTCTCTGGCAAAGGATAAACTGAGAGTTGGCAGAACACAGTCCCCGAACGAGTGTAAGATGAGGGCCCACTGGACATGGAGGGGTGAAAGGATTAAGAATGACAAGGCTGAAAGATGTTTTGAACAAGAGCACAGTCTGCAAAGGGCCCAGATGAAGACTGACTGTCTCATCTCTCCAAGGATTTGTGAAGCCCCAGAGCCCTCACACAGAGCGTTTCCCACCATCAGTGCCCTCAGTTTTTAAAACCATCAGATAAGCTGCTGCTCCTCCAGCAAGAAATATTCCTTTTCAGGCTGAAGAAAGACTGGAAGGGTCTCAGATGAGCACATTTTCCCTTGCTGCCTTCATCCTGAACAGCGCAAGATTTAATTGTGCCAGGCCAAAGCAGCATCTGTAATATGTCCTTCCCTTCGCGCTAGCTCAGGACAAATCTCTGACCAGGGTAAAAGTGTTACCCCGCTGTACCCCCAAAGAGATTTCTTAGGGACTTAGGGCAAGTGTCAGACACTCAACTGGCTGAAAGAAAAGGCACAGGGAAGCTGGAAATTTTAGCAACACTGGCATAGGCAGAGATGCAGCAGTGGAGAAGCCAGAAGCCCTGGGCCTGTTCATAGATCAAGTGATGAACTGTGCATAGCTAAAGAATTTTGACCATCTCAGAGAGCCAAAAATCAAGGAAGCTCTGCCCATGAGGGCAAGAGGACCACACAGCTCCACACCCTGCTGGCTGACAGGCAGGATGGTGTCACCAGAGGGGAGGACTGCAACCTCCAGGTGGGAGCCATCTGTCAGCGCAGGCAGGAGGGAGGCTGCTGCTTCAGGGAAAGAAGAGATTTTCTCCTGTTGTTTTTATCCTGCAGGACTCAACAAATTAAGTCCCCAAGAACTGCCAATCAACAGCTGATACTGGCTGAAATCCCAAAAGGCCCAGAGCTGCTGCAGAGACGACTCCTGCAAAGCTTGGTCTCTTGTGAGTGCAGCTGCTTTCTAGAGCCTGCTCCTCCTCTGAGTCTAGCCTCCCAGGCGGCTGGAAGCAGATACAGGAGCCTTGCATGGCAGCTGAACTGGTTTTGGAGAATACAAAGCCCTTGACATCCATCACAAGTAATTGCAGGTCTTTCATCTTACGGGCTGTGAAAGAGAGGCCTCCACAGGGAAGGACCGTGGATGGAGGAAGGACAAGCATGGGGCACAAATGGGCAGGAGAAAGAAACCCCAAGGCAAGGGGCATCTGAAGGAAAAGTGCAGGTCATGCAGAAAAGATGATGGAGAAAAGAGGCAGGGTTGAAGGGGAGCTGATCAGTGGATACCAAGTTGCAAAAACAAGAACCACATTAAGATCTTTGTGGAAGGATAAAAATAGAGATATTTTAAGGCGAAAGGAAAGAACTTAAAAAGCTGCATACAAGTAGAGAGAGGGAAGAATGTCACTAGTGATATGGAGACCAAAGTCAGAAGACTGCTATGGATAGAGGTGCTGTGTGAGATCTTCATCCCAATCATGAAGGGCTTAATTCTCCCTATGTGAAAAAGAAAAGGGCTGAGCAGAGCAGGGGGTCAGCAGGGACACCAACACCTGGGGAGCTCTCTGGAAGAGGCACAGGGCTCTTCCTCTTCACAGTTAACCCCACCAACTGCACAGAGGAGGGCATGAACAGAACAGCGGGGAGTGAGGAAGGGCTTGGTGGCTCCCTATGAATGAAAGTTTTGAAGTCACTCACTCCTGTGGATTAGCACAATAAAGGAAAACAGAACTATGCTGACCCTTAGGAAAGGCTAGAACCTGCTCCCAGTCTCAGAGCAGAGCCACATCTGTGAACATGCTAACACCTTCCTTAAGATATTGGTACTGGAAGTGAAAAATAACCCTACAATCATTAATGTAGAGGGAAAGGAACCTGCTTAAAATGCGTTTTTGTGAAGTTACATATTATCCCAGTATTTTTCGGTTCTACTATGACAATCAAATGCACATGACTATAGAAGTAACTGCACATTTAAATAAGAAAAGGATTTCTGGAATTACTTAGAAAATTAATTAAGAGTATTCGTCACTCAGGAGTGAACAATTACTTGTGCATCAGGTGACTTAAATACATTTTAATCCAAATCAGTCAGGGCATTAACAATAGGTTTACTTGGATTTAAAAAAAACCAATTGTTGAGACTAACAAGTGAATGCTCAATCTCCTAGAGACAATGAGGAAATAGATTAAACTGTGAGGGAGCAGATAAATTTGATGGCTTTTGTGTTAAAAAACCAGCCTGAAGGAAAGGCACAGGAAGTGTGCACTTACTGAGCACTGCAGACAGAGTGGGTTTGCGGCAGTGGTGAAGGCAGCCCAGGCAATGCAGCCGTGGTCACCCTGGCCCCACTGTGCCAGGACGCTGTCTGGGTGCACGGCCACACCTGCCTCTGACAGGGCCTCCCCTACTATGTGCTCCAGGGTGGCGTTGGCGAGGCAGGGACTGGCAGAGCTGAGCGGAGCCTGCATGAGATGGATGCGGGAGCCATCAATCCCAAGGGATAAGAGGGTTTCTACCGTGGTGTAAATGTCCATTGTGTTCCCATAGACAATGACATTCCCTAAGAGAAAAAAAAGGGGGGAAGATTTCTAAGACATACAATGAAAACCTTATTAGTATAACTCAGATGATAATAACATGAAGCCACTCTCTTTGACCCTCTTATTTCTCTGATGCTATGAAGCAATGTTACCTAGCAACAGAAGCTAAGATAATTTAGTGAAGAATCTGTACCAAACATCCCACAAAGTAGGCAAGTACTTAACACAGAAGTATGATATTCATTCTGACCCCATAATCTGAAATTATTTCGACTGAAAAGCCTCTAGGGGTAAATAAATAAATAAATAAATCACCATTTTTATTTTGTTCTCCACTCTTTCCCTAATTTTGCTCACTCAAAAGACTGATGGAGGAGGGAGTAGACAGAATCAAATTCAATACACCATGCAAAAAGCCCCCACAAACTATGGAAATTCCATGTTATAGAAAACAAGCCCTTGTACCACATGGAAGTGACCAGTGCTGCTGCTCCCTTCTGCCCAAAGCTGATCTCCAGAGAATGGGGATGGCCCAGCAGAGGTACCTGTCCCTGGTGGTGGGGAGAGCTCAGCCCCACTCTGAAGGCAGCTGCACATGGCACAATGCCCAGCCCAGAGCCAGTTCCATCCCTGCTCATTGCTGGGACTCAGTGAGCTGCAGGCAGCCATCCATCTGAGCAGCTGCCGTAACAGCAGTGTGTAGGAACTGCTGCTCCTTCTGCAGAGCATCAGCACCAGCACAGACACCACTCCTGAATCCAGCTCCATCCTCCTGCCCTGGGCAAAGGGAGCTCAGACCTGATTGACCCCTCCTGCCTGGCACTGCAGAGCTGCAGGGCAGGGCCCTGCTCATTCTAGTCCTGAACTGGTGCCAATTCAACTGGCACAGTCAGAGCTGAGCAGGGGAGGCTCTGTTCTGTGTGAGCACAACAGGACACCCCAGCCTAAGGGCTAAAGCCCTCCTGGCAATAAGAGAGGCAGAGCTGGGAGGCAGCAGAGCAGTTGTGTGTTTTATCTCAGGATGGTTTCATATGAAACACACCAACATGCCTCTGAGCAGGACTGAGACAAGCTCCCCTCCTCCCCATTCCCTCTGCCCCCCTGCTTGGAACAGGAAGCATTTGTCTGCTCTGTGATCCACTAAGCCTTTGAGCAACCCAGGCGAAATAGTGCAGGTAGGGAACTCCCGGGGCTAAGGACCCTCACCCAAGGACCAGAGCCCAGCCCTGCAGGCTCTCTATGCACCACACGCCCTGCAGCTGTGCCACACTCAGCTGCTCCAGCCCAAGCAAATGGTGGGGTCCAGACAGAGGCAGGAACACCTCCACCTGCCTGCCCGAGTCCATGTCAGCTTCTGTGTTTCAGATCTGACCTGTCAGCACAAGGATGCCTCAAAAGCACCTTCCCAGTGCTTTCACGTTCCTCACTTGGGCAGTGCTGCAACCAACATGCACGTTTATCTTGGCAGTGGCACTTTGGTCTCACCACAAGTGACAGCATCCCCTATGCCCTGAATTGTATTATTTCATGGGCTAAACTAATCCCACTGGACCATGTTTTACCACTTAAGATGCAGGACAATACTAAACTGAGCATGCACACAGCCACAGCTCCCAAGTATATCAATGTTAACATAATAAAAATGTTAACAGACGTTCTACTATTCTTCTTTGACTATAACGTTATTTTATTCATCCCTATCAGTCTGGCTACTTGTAGCTGCTGAAGCAACACCTCTCTTTATAGCTGCCAGAGAAAAGACTTGCCCCATGACTACACTGCACATCAATGACAGAAAACACATTTTTACTGTTCACAGCAATGACTTGAGGGACAGAACCATTTTACCTGCAAATATATCAATTTGAGAACAAGAAGAAAGATCTTACTACTTCCACAAATATCATATAGAATACACGAGTGCTCCAGTGTATCCATCACTGACCTGATTTCCCAAGCCAGAAGAATCTATCCCATATCTTGTGCCTGCCAGGACACCTATCTGCAGTTGCACTGGCCTCAGAGAGTGCCAAAAGAGAAGACAGATGTAAGTCTGACTGTTTTTTTCATGTTGCAGCAGGGTGTAATGAAAGAAGCAGCCCAGTAGAACCCGTGGGTAAAGACCAGCACTGCTATATTCATTTTTATTAATGCCATGTGCTGACAGTGCAGGCCAGGACGTGGTGTGCAGGTGCCAAAAGCCTCGTGCTACACTCACGTGTTTTCAAATTGCAGGGAGTGAAACATGAGGAGTGAAGAAGATGCTGTGGCTGTGGCTGGAAAAGAAGGATGAGGAGTTCTTGCCTGAGGCACAGCCCAGCAAAGCTTCATTCTGACTGCAGGGCAAGGCTGGACTTCACCCTTGAGCAGCACAGTCCCCTCAGAGAGAAGCTCAGTTCCTGCATTAGACACTGGCATTTGGGGATGGACAAGATCAGATGAGAGTCCTACATTTCTCAAGGAAAATTAAAATTCTGTTTTATATGGCAATAATAAACACAGCTGCATTAGATCAGGGAAAGCAATGCTCCTTTACTGACCTGTTGTAAATCAACAATTTACTGCTTCTGCTTATTAAAATATTAGTGGCTTTTTAGTTGACAGTGCTAGTAGTCTTGGAACTGCAGATATTCATTATGGACTGAAATGATGTCCACTGAATAGAGAGCAGTTCCTCAGGATGCTTTCATTATTTACCTACATGAAAATATATGTATCTGTGAGTAAACATAATAACCTTCTACAGAAAAAACAGCCATAAATAAAGATTATTACAGTAGTTTTATTGTTCATTACCTGAATGTCAGCGTCCTGCTGCAGAGCAGACTCATTAATTTTCCACAAGTAGAAGCACATGATTTCGGTGACCCTAATGTGACCTGAATGTTTGCAGTTTGCAAAAGCTAAAGGAGAAACCCAGTATGAACAAAAGCACTGGGGGTTCCAGTCAGTGACTCCTGCACTGGAATTTTAAGGCAAGAGGATTCCTACAAACACGCTTTTCATAAGGCAGTAAACTATGCTTAGGTGAAAAGAAAAAATAATTGCTCCATTTTAGGCTATTAAAACAGTTTTGTTACTTACTTTACTTCCATCCTACTTTTATTTTCATGGAAAGTGCAGAGCTAATAGGAGACGAATTTCAATTAGTCCCAGTTACAGCTGTAATAGGTTCCATGCATTAGGTGGCTGGGTTTCATCAGAGAAGCCACAGTGGCAGCCATGGGGCCAGTGCTCACACTGCTCCCAGGCCCTCAGCAGTGAAACGCCCTCCCAGAGCCCTGGCACAACTGTAAAGACTGAAGGAATGATATTTGTAAGAAACACAGCTGGAAAAAGAAGCAAGGCAAGGAATAAGAGAAACTGAGATCAGTGTAGCAGGACCTCTCCAGCTGGGCACTCTGCACAGCAGTAGAGAATGTGATGGGAAGAGCAAGGAGAGGGAACTGAAACCAGAGCAGAGGGAAAGCGAAAGGTGTCACATCTCTCCTAGACCACATCTCCAAAAGCCCCTCCAGACCAACCTCATTGGTGAGGTGAATTTATCTTCTCTAAGCATGAAGCCAGGCCAGAGCTTCATTAAGAGATGCAGCTCCACCCTGCAGCCAAGGCCAGCAGCAATAACAAAGTGAAGATGAACATCCCATGACTTCAGCATTGCTGCTGGAGAAGGTGCACTCGTGCCAAGGCAACTGAGACACTGTGATTGTGCCATTAGCTGCAGAGATCCTCCTTGCATCCCAGCCAATGGCTGCTCCTGCGCAGGAGCACCAGAGCACATTCCAGGACTGGGCACATGTGGAGTTACATGAAGGACTAGCAGCAGCAAACAGGGAAAGCTACCACCTCCATATGTCTATGCAAAGTCAGCTGCTGTACCAGCTGGATACCAGGTAAGGCCCTATGGGCAGGGATGGTACCAGCTGAAGGATGGGTGGAGCTGGACTGCTCCAGAAGCCAGGAAGCTGGCTGAGAAACACTTATGGACCCCTGTGCTGATTACAGCAAGACCTGGAGGATGATAAAGCAATTTCCAACATTTTTAGAACTTCCCTGCAGGACTGCCAAGCAGGTAGACCTTGCACCACATCAAATCACTGCCAATTTTCATTACACTCCACAAACAAGGCAGGTAAAACACGTCTTCAGGAAAGTTCTGCTCTTGCACTCCGCCAACGGGAATTCCCCACAAAGACAGCTTTCCTGGTCTGAACTGTCCTGACTCAGAGCCAGCAGGAACTGACATTTCATGAACTCATTGATTCTTTGGTCTCTGTTTCTCTAGTTCAAAGTTTACTCAGAAACCTGGATGGTCCCAGGTATTTTCCACAGCATATACACTGTGGATAAACTAGTAAATATATGAACAGAGCACACATGACAAGGTTGAGGATATACAGGGATGGTGCACATCAGCATAAATGCCTAATTTTAAGGGTTAAAAAGTACCAGGAACTTGCAGTCCTAAGTGAAAATCTGTAACTGATGCAACTGAATGCAATGCTGACAGAGACTTCCTAATTTAGACTTATTTTCTTTGTGTTATGCCACAAGTCTAGATATTTTTCCATACAGTAGAAAACTACACCCACTAATTAAATTATTATTTCATTGGCTAATTAATGACTCCCAACAGATTTGCATTTGGGACTCATTTGGTTTTATATAATAACTGCAGATAATTAATCTATCTCAAACCTTTCTTTCCCAGCTAAATATGCTGGGTATCAAAAAGAAAAAAAAATTGTAAATTAATCTGGAAAACAAAGCACAGCAGATGAAAGATTTCATTAGAATTCATCAGGCACCAATTATACTAGGGAAAAAAGGAAATAATAAGCCCAGGAAACATTTCTGTTAGTGCGTGTGCTAACGAAGTCCCTTACCTCTGGAGCTGATGAGGTTTTCCTCCAGCCACCGTGCTGCCTCCAAGCAGTCCTGATCATCGTTGAGAGTGAAGTGATTGGAAGGGACTTTCCCTGTGTAGCTCTGCGGCCACTGACTCGTGACTTCACTGATATCTGCTCCTGTGGGAACCAAGGCCTGGAGAAATGCATAGGAGAGTGGATATATGACACAGACCTTGGAGATGTTAAAGCACAATGACACTCTCACTTCGGCTACCCAAGGCCTGCTGTCTGGCACATCCCAGCCCTTTGTCACACTCAACAGCAGCAAACACACCCATGGCCACAGGGAACACGGATCCCAACAATCTGAGTGTACACGTGTGTGCATGTGTTCCCTACTTCCTGTGGGATGTGGGTGACCACTTCAAACAGCATTGCCACCGCCAAGTGGAGGCACATGGCAAACGCCAGGGACTGTACAGCAAACAGTAGAAATGTCCCAACACACAGCAGGGAATCTCAGCAGCTCTCTGAATAACATATGGCCCTTAGAAAGTATTTGGGAAGCCAGACTGCCTCTATCTTTTTTCAGCAAAAATCAACCTTCTACAATGACAGATTTTATCCCAAAGAAAGGGATCAAAACCTGCTTGGTGGTTCAAATGTGAAGATTCAGTAACACGTTCACTGTGTAATGCTGCTTTACAATAACAAACTCAATCTGAGCTGTACAAAGCAAAAAGGGAATCTTGTCTTTGACTTCCTCAGCACCACTGAGCCCCATCCTGAACCATGTTCTCACTGCCAGATGGATCAACTGAAATACTGCTGCATCATATAAAACCAGGTATGATACCAAAAGATCCTTCCCAACAAATAAATCTCTAAATCATAACATATAATGTTTTACTAAGCATTAATTTGACTGCTTACCAAATAAGGAACAACTTATAAAAAGGATGGACTAGAGCTCTGTGTAATAAAACAGAAGCCACTAATTTCTTCTTATCCTTTTGTATAGCTTGAAAGTGAGAATAGATGATGATGGGCTTTCTTCTCAAAGGCAGATAAAACGTGCCTTTTCCCTTGCTATCTTTATCTTTCTCCCCCACTGCAGTTATTTGCCATAAGTTATTTTGCAAGTCAGAGCTACCTCCAAACACCTTTTCCTAGGAGCAGTTTTCCAGCCCACACTTCAGCTTTTGTTTCATAGCTGCTGAGCAGTGCTCACAGGTTGCTGTGCTCTGCTCTGAGAATGGATCCCAGTCCACACACAGGTAGCCAGACACCACTGTGGGACATGGTACAGCACTGCAAAGCTGCAGACATTGCTCACATCCATCTCCTGATTTTAAAGGCAAAATGCCTTGCTCACAACTCCTATCCCAAACCACCCAGGTAAGGCAAAGCCCTGCAACAAGAGGGGCGTACCAAGCTGCCTGTTTGGTTATGTGGCCTGATGGCCTCATAGGGATACAGAAGCCACAAGCCACTCTGCCCAGGGAGTCTGAGTGGAAGCTGACCCTGTGGGGTTGGAGCTCAGCTTGGTTCCACATCTTACATGCAGCTAAGGGTCTGCTTCCATCTCACTGGAAGCGAGATTGTAGCTATGTGCTACAATACCAAGCAGCACCATGGACATGCCTAAGCATAACCATCAAGTGAGATAAGTAATTAATTTGATAAGGAAATTCTCTCTGCTTCCAAAACTAGGTCAAATGGTGTTAGACCAGCTGGAGTTAAGTCTCCTGTGGCTGGGACCACATGTCAGTTGAGCCTGTCCCTTAGCAGGTTTAATGGTTATGGTGGCAAAAACACTGGCAGCTTTGCCTCCAACCCTGAGGAGTAAACTGCTGGTGGGAAACTGCCCAACCCTCCTCCAGCTTCAGCAGCAGCACCAACACAGCCCAATGTGCTGCACTACAGGGCTGAAAACTGCTGGCGCTACCCTCGCTAAGGCTGCTCTGCCTGATCTCAGAACACCACTCACTGCAGAAAACCTAGGAATACTGTGCCGGTTCACTCTGCATACAGCTCACCTGGTAGCTCTGTCCCATGCACAGAACCAGGTAATCATACGGCACTTTCTTCTCCTTGGAAACAACAACGTATTTGGCACTGCGGTTTATGCCCGTCATTTTACCAACCACAACATTAACCCAGGAACAAAGTGACATCTGTGCATAATCTTCATCATTAAAACAGTAGCTGCGAAAAAAGAATATCTGTAAGTGGCATTTTGGCAGTGACAGCAGGCATTAATTAAACATCTAGTGAGCTTGGCCCAGGCCCCCAGTGCGGTTCCGCCTGTTCCCTTGCTGTGAATGTACTGCACCCTATGGTAAACGATTAAGCATTAGGAAATACTCAGTTACAAATTGACAACTTTTTGCTGAAACCAAATAAGCCCTTCCAGCACTGGGCCTCAGAATCTCATAATTTAAGAACAAAGTCAGAAATCTATGCTTTACTTTTCCTTTGCAGGCTGATGTGAGGTAGAAGATTTTGAACCTGCAAAGAAAATAATTCAACAGTCCAATTCTTTCTCCAATTCTTCCTCATTCAGCTTTTCTGCAACTTTCCTTCCTTTGCTATTCAGCTTCACCAGTCATACCTATGGTGAGACACAAAAGCAGGAAATGCACCTACCATTTTTTGCATCCATATTCCAAAGTATTAGTCCAAAAACTTTAAAAATAAATAGAAAGCTAGGAAAATGGTTGTCAGTGCTAGATGTGAAGGCAAAGATCTCAAGTTTCTTATTGGTGACCCTTTTCCAAAAAAACCTTTCCATAATGCAAGAATGACATATACTGAAAGCACACTAAACTGGTCCTGAGCAGTGCGCTGCAGGATGCTCAGGGTGTGCATGGAGCACACATCACAAGCAACATGCTCTGACAGTGTGAATTCCATCAGTACCCTAAAATTACATGCTGGCTTTTGACAGTCTTGGACAAGGTTTGCTTTTCTCATGTTTTAGGGGTGTTACAGCCTGTTCCAAGCAAAAAGCATTGGATATCCCTATGTGTGAGAGAAGTATAAAAGATCTGGAAGCTGCTATTTAAAAAATTTTAAAGCAAAATCTAAATGGAACAAAACCTCTTTTAATGCCTCAGTAATGAAAATTACAAATATTTTCAAAGGTCTTTTAAGGCTCAGAGTGTGCCCCCACCAAGTATGTCCAGCCAAGTAAATACCAGGATGCTTATTTATTACTGCATTTGTACCACCCTCTCTGCTTAATAATAGCCTTCTACAAAGACAAAGATTCCTGAAGATAAAATACTTCCATAGAGACATGCAACAGACACACCACTATAAAACGTGAGGAGAACTAGAGAGAACATTCTCAGCTAGGTCCATCGTGACCCCTGAATGCCACTGAGCCTGACAATGGCCCACCATGGAAATGCACAAGAGGTTGCTGGCCACTGTGCAGATCCAGTTGGGCTCAACTCCATCTCTCCCCAATACTGAAGACCTGCACCAGGCAAAGCCTGTTCAGTTAGGTTCTTTCAGTAGAATTGGATGAACCCATTTATAGCTTTGTAAAGCAATAAACCTGCAGGATCTAGTGAAAAAGAATGCAACAGGTTTAAACAACCAAAAAAAAAAATGGCTGGGTTCACACACGTGTCTGGTTTGTGAGACCAGAGCAGCACAGCAGGAAGAAATATGGTGAACAAACTACATGAAAGTAGCTGAGTCTCACCCCTGCCAGGACCTCAGAAGGGGAATGGCCAGTACAGAGAGCCTGGGCTCATCCCCAGGCTCAGCTCAAGTCACCACAGAAAACACATTTCACATGCTGAACTAAGCTCATGGCCATTCAGAGGCCCGAAAACTTGACTTTCTATGTATATTTAGTGATGAAAAATATTCCACTTTCTCCTACAGGCCTCAAAGTGATTAAACAGAAGGGGCTGGGACTATGCTCAAGCATTTGATACTTTTCTGTGGCACCTACAGCTGCAGCAGAGAGTGTGGGCAGAGACCAGAACTGACAGCTGATGCTTTGCCATTAATACAAGGACACACACCCCAACACAGAGCTCCTGGTTCTATGTTGATTGTTGTCACCAAACTCCCAAAACCGGCATTCAGGCTGCCACAGTTGGAACAAACACAGCTGATTTCACAACCTGGGGAATTTTAGGATTGAATCACCAGGCTTTCTGTGATGCTCTGCATCCTCTGTACTCAAAGATACCGGAGGAAAATAAATAAGGGAAAAAAAACTACTGATAATTATGAACTGTAATAATACAGAAATCTATAAATAAAATGGACATTAAGGACAGAGGAAGATATTCAAAAGCACCTCTATAATTGAGGTGCACAGCTCCCAGGAGACTGATACTCCAATATCACAGGGATGCTTTCAGAAATCATACCCTGCAGAGTTCAATTTTCACTCAATCTGCTTTCAGATTGTAACCGCTAAATCTGGTGAGGTGGCTCTCAACTGCAACTTTCTGTCAGGAAGGATGCTTTGTTAGCACAACTCTTTTCTACAGTGAACTTAGGAAAAGGACTATATGCATTTATGTGAGAATATAATTCCTTCATTTGCTAGATTTGCACTAGATTGCAACATATCCAGGTAACTACTTATACAAAATTCCTTGTGAGATCAGATGGTTTTAAACAGGTTCCCACTACACTATTCTCATATCTTTGTAGAGCTTTCATTTGAGGGGTTCACTAAGCAGAGGTGTTTTGTCATTTAAAGAGCCAGCCCTTTAGTGCACTGCAGTTCACTGAGGAAAAGATTTGGTAAAATACAATGTGATGGCTGCAAAGAAGAGCCAAATGTAAATAACAGTGTAAGTTCATTCCCTAACTATTCAGAATAACTGATCCATTTTAATTCTATGCTTCTCAAGGTTCAAAACAATCATGTTCAGGTCCACAGTGATGATTTATCCCAAAATAAAACCCAAAAATACTGTATTTAAGTCAGAGTTATGTACTGTGAATTTTAAAGAGGTAAGATTTTATACAACTAAATGGAAGCTATTATATTTATTGGCAAACAAGGAAGCCCCTAAAGTGTTTGACAGTCCCTAGACAAGGCTCTTCCACCATTTCCTTTCAGCTGTACACAGTCCTGGTCTGGGACAGCGCTGTGACTGGGACTGGGGACGGACTGCCACAGCCCAGGAACTGTCACTCAGACCCCACGAGCAGCAGAACTGATGCAGAACAGTTCTGTCAAACTGATCAACAGCAACAATTCCCTCCATGCCCAGCAAAATCCCCCCACCACTGGTGGACTCTGCATCCCACCACACACTGCTCTAAGTCAGTCCCTGTCATATTACCAATCTTAATTCTTGTACATTAATTAATTAATTGTAATTAATTCCTTGGTTTAGCATTATTTAGAAAAAAACTCATGGAAGGTAAAAAACAAACAAGATTTAAAAAGCAAACAGACATCTTGTGTCATTTGTCTTCAGCCTGGAGATTTAAACAGTCTAAAAAGCCTTGGAAAGCAGAGTCCACCAGTGGTGGGGGGATTTTGCTACTCATAACTCTATGAGTGGTGGGGGGATTTTGCTACTCATAACTCTATCCAACTCCTCCTGTAGGTGAGTGCACACTGGACAGACAGACTGGAGTATTTTGGGGCTTTCTATGGATGTATTTAAAATTTAGGACACAAGAATTACACAAAAAGTTCACAAGAATTACAAATTGTTATGTTTTCTGCAGGAGCTATCGAAGTGTTTAGATGTGAAGTCAAACCTGTTAATTAAAAATCTTCTATACTTGGAGCTCTGTGGGTCTTTTCCTGGAAGGCCATGAATGGAAATCAAGGTCAGGTTGTTGAACTTCAGACATGGCCTGTGGAAAGAAAAACAAACAGCCTCAGATGAAAGAAATTCAGAGGACACATCAAAGGAACAGCATAGTTCAGAATTCCATGTTCAGGAGGATACAGAAAGCAATTCCTTTACACAGGGACAAAGTGTTTCACTCCACACAGATGCAAGTGTCTCTGGATACAAAGGGAAGAACAATTTCCACCACAGTTTCAGTAATGCGAGGGTGAAGAGGGGGACAAGACTGACAGTATGTTGAACTAAATGTGATCTGACATTTGAAAACAAATAAATATTATGAGTGATTAAGCCTTCTAATCTTCAAGGCTTTCTGCAAGTTAAGGACGGACTGATGCAAACGGTACAAAGGAATCAGAATGTTTTTTATCAACCAATGTTAATTTTTTATTCATACATTTAAAAAATATATTCAAACAAAGTTAAAGGTCATACTTAAACCAAGGAATTTCAAGGTTATGGCTGCCCCTCTCAAAATGCATATTAATAGTTTAATTCTGGATTATGGATTATCTGTGGTAAATCTCCATGCATACTCAGGCCAAGCACAAAGTAATAAATAACCTTAATGTAACAGAGCGCATATATTTATACAGATTATGGGCCTGATTCTCCTTTAAATTAAGGTCACTCTGCAGAGGTGGGTGTAAATAGAATTTGCTTTTCATTTTTGGCCACCTTATGGTGCCTGAGTAATACAAAAGGGTCTTTATGTAAATGAGAGTGAGCCTGATCCATGAAGTTGAAGGCAGAGTTTAAGAGTGATGCCATCTGCACATTGGGAACATTGCACATGGGGTCCGAACAACAACTACAGAAACTTCACATACAAGAACATAGCCCCTTGGCATTTATTTACGTGGGATTAATTACATAACCACCCTACACATCCTCCCATCTTCATAGCAAGAAGCTTTCCTTTCAGTATGGAGCTGAAGTCATCTGTACACACTGCATGGCCTCTTGCCAACAGGTGCTTGAACCCAGGGGCTACAGTAACATTACATACCTAATATTAATATTTAGGATGGAAACCTTGTGAACCAGCATCAGAAACATGACAGAATCTAAGTTCTAGGCACCTTTAATGTACCTCTTTTGCATGGCTGCACAATGATGCACTTTATTGATCTGGTCACATACCATTCTCCTCTGCAGATGCTCTACTTCTATTGAGTCCACGCACAGGCATCCAGGATTTCCCCAGTCACATGGCATTTGTTCCCACCTTTCCCACTGAGCGGGAGGCTTCAACCAGACCCTTCAATCAATATGATCTACTTCTGCCTCAGCACTCCCATGGCATCCCCATATGGCCCAAACTTTAAATCATGTTTCCCAGTTATTCATCTTGTAGGAATCAAAATATTATCATTGCCTTGGAAGAAATGAGATGAAATAAGTGGTATCTTTGATTTCCCCTTTACACGGATGAAAAGCAAGGCACAAAGCACGGTGGCTGGCAGCTCCCCAAAGGCAGGGTGGTGCAGGGCCAGAGCTACAGCGCCGGCAGGGATGGTGCCCATGCTCAGACTGCTGCATGCTGCCCTCCAGCTCTGCGGATTTGCAAGCTCCCGACACAGTTCCACACAAACAACAGCCCCATTTCCACGCACAGAGGCAAACCCCTGCTGCTGTTAAGTGTCAGAATTTTGTCAGTGTTTGAGCACAGGCTGGTGGTATTTGTGCAAATTATCAGAATCTTTAAATAAGTAATTGTTGGGGGTTGAATTTGGTTTTTGTTTGTGGAATTTTTCCCCATTGGGTTGCCAAGGGAACTAATTGCTGGGTGCTTATGGGTGCTTGTCCAAGGCAGGAAAGGAAGGGGTGGGGGGCAGTTGCTCTTGGGACTCCTGGTTTCGGCCTGCTTCCTGCTGCTGCTGCTGCGGGGAGAATTCTCGGTTTGGCTCGACTGGCTGCGGTCCTGAGAAAGTCTGCCATCATC
>VZUI01075789.1:0-33149 GCA_013401135.1 Cettia cetti
CCCCCCCCCCCCCCCCCCCCCCCCCCCCCCCCCCGATTTATTTAAAAAATAGGAGTTGAAAGGAACACTTGATTTTTAAGAAAATGAAAAATTTCCATTCAAATGACAGATGAAACAGAAAATTTAGTGGCACTGTGTGAGATGCTTCAGATGAATAGACAGTAAATAAAATACAAAAGAAAGGGGAAAATAAGTGTTCTTAAATAGTGCTTGAAGAATGTAGACTTATAAGTGATGAGCTTTAGAGACTGATTTTTCAGATTTTAACAGCTTGCTAGTTACATAAGATACAGAGAATCCTTGGCAAACAGTCCAGCAAGAAGGCAGAATACACATGTGGGGATAACTATCCTAAAAATAATCTGGAAGTGCTGGATGTTGGACTGGGTCCAGCTGAGATATTAGAATCAAAACCAAGAGCAGATAACCTTTTGTGGTTACCATAAGGGGGAAAAATATAGGTCAATGTGTAGAAATAGCCTTTCATAAAGCTCATAATTTTTCTGTTTCACTTCCAAAATTTTCATAGCCTTTGGTGGCCTTGTTCAGGGAGCAGAACATGGGATCCCAAGCAAAATTTGTAGAAGCTCCATTATTTTTGCATTTTTAAAATAGGATTTGTAGTAGTGAATTGCTCTGGCATTTTCTGTCACACTGAAGAGTTTTATAGATCATAACAATTGCTTTTCAATTAAGGTCCCATTAATTCATGCATCAAAAACTCTCATTCGTAAGAAACAAGCTTTGATTATCCTCCTGTACCATCTTTGGTCTTAAAAATGGACAAATAGGATGTGAAGCAGCAGCTCACAAGGTGCAAGAGCACTGGCCATCAGAGCTCTGCAGTGAATTTGACTGTAAGCATAATTCACCTCCCTGACTGTCAGAACCTAGTGTTCTCTTCTTTTTCAGATATTCCATGGGTTTCCAAAGCTTGTAAGATCCTCCCAGGGCTGGTTTGATGGTGATGTGACCACACAGTCGGTTATGTCTGTGGTTCAACTTAGTAGCTGTCAGCTCTTACAGACTTTTATAGTAGCTGCAAACAGCAAAACCACAGAAGTCTCAACTGTCTTTAACTGAGCTCTTTGTCATGTTGCAAAAATTACCCTATTGCTTAGAAATATGGGTGCTGATGGAAGGTGTTTCTGATTGGCACAGGAAGATGTGTGCTCGCCTGTCCCTGTAAGGCTGTTCAACAAGACGAGCCTGTGGTCCAAAACAGATTATCTGAGTTTGACTGAAAATTAAAGGACCTATTGAATTTAAGAATTCATCATTTCTCTGAGCTGGTTTAAGTGATCATAGTAATATGCAACTAGATTTTATTTTCATTAATATTCTTAGGCCTAAATTGAAAAACTGTGATTTAGCGCTGGTCGAATCTATTCTTTCTCCCATTTTTGTTTGTTTATTAATTTAGAAGAATGTTGTGGAGGACTAGCCCTAGAACTGCATTTGCATAGATAAACACAATAATTAAGAATGCTATTACGCCATTAATTTAAAAATGAAATGGTGAGCATGTTAAGAAATTAAATCTTTCAGTGAGGACTGCACAGGAATTTATGGTGTGAACCGAAATGATTTGTTCTTTCATGTAAAAGGCATCTGATTAAGGTCAGCCTCTGAGCAGAAATGGTTCCAATCTGCAACTGAAAAACTGCACCACTGTCTGCACTAGAGATTAGAGCTGGCTAGGTTTTGTGCACATTTGGTCAACAGATGGTCAAACTATTCTGTGGGCATTCTGGCAGCGTGGAAGTCTGCACATCAATGACAAAAAGACATCACAGGAATAAGTAGAATGTCAGTGTTCATCTGAGTAGAGTGAACACCCAGTGTCAGCTTTTTGAAAAGTAGAGTAGTGGGCTGACTTCAAAGGAGAAAACCTGGAATAACATCACACTTTGGCTAAATTAGCCGATGCCATTCATTCTGATAAGACTGAAAGAGCAGACTATGAGGCTCATATAAGAGATAATGCTATTGGCCTTTGGCCAGAGCAGTTAGCTAATATTTTCTGTCTCGCTGGATTGTTACCTTAGAAATAAACAAATATAAAAAAGATATGCTGTGAATAATTCTCCTGCTCAATTTCATTTGGAAAGAATACTACACAAAAGTCATGTTTCACTAAACACAGTAGAAATAAACAACAGCAGGCAGTTCCTGGTCTGATATGCCCAGGAATACTGGCGTGTTCTTCAAGGTCACTGTTTTAATATACAGTGTATCTGGCAGTATGATTTAAGGTATTCTTTTCTCTCTCCTGCTTTTGCATCACCCTTATGCCTGTGCCACAGCAGTTTTCCCTTTTTCAGCCCCTATTCCATCTGGGCTGTTTTTCCAACTATCTCAGGGGACTGAGACTGCTTGAAAGGAAAAGAGTGGTAAATATGAAAGGGGGAGAAAAAACCTGTTGCAACACGGCTGAAGGAGAGGCTGCACAAGGGTGGGAATCTGTAGGACATGGGGAGTGGGGGAAGTGTGAGGACCTTTGGCTGGAATTGTCACTCCACTTTTCGTTGTGAAACCCAGTATCTTTGTAGTTGTGTCCATCACTGCTCCTCTGGTTTTGATCCTTTTCCTCCTCTTCCCCATAGCTGAAACCAGCCCTACTCTCAGGGCCACTATTTGATTTTATTAAAGGTTAATCTAAATTATTCCTTTCCCTGATCCCATGGATTTAATTTCTGATCCACCTGGAATGGGACCAATGTTTCATAAGTGGCTTCCCTTTTTCCTGTTGTGGGAAGGAGCAGGACCCCTTATTCTGAGCAGGCTCCATTCAGCAGGGTTAGTGTTGTTATCAGTTTAACATTCTTGATGAATGTGTGTAGATCAAAGATGACTTTTGATAGTGTCTATTAACAACTTCTAAAATGGAAGTGCAATCTTCCTCCTTTAACTGATGGGCTGAAGTTGATTGCAGTGTCCTGAGGTGGTACCAGACTGGAGCCTGTCCTTGCTTTGTACACCTGCTTGAGAGGGCAGAGAAGGGTGAATTTGTTGTATTGTCCTGAGGTGGTACCAGACTGGAGCCTGCCCTTGCTTTGTACACCTGCTTGAGAGGGCCGAGAAGGGTGACTGTGTTCAGGAGCTGTGCCCCCATAAACCAAGGCCCTGGCACAGAGTGCACCCATAACACAGTGAGTGAATACCAGCAGTGCCATGGACAGACTGTCTGAGCTGCACAAACCTCACTGTGGGCTCAGAACACAGCTGTGTGAGGGGTTTTTAATCTGACTGCTCCTAAATGGCAATAATCTGATCGTGGTGCTGTTTACACTGTTAACAAGGTGATGTCTTTTGCACAGGTTTGGTTTTAGTTTTTGTAATAGAGCTCTGGTAGGATTTAAACAGTACAACTAATTACTGTGCATATTCAAAAGATAAAAGAGTGCCCTTAATGTGTTATTCATAACATGGAGCATGAGAACATTATAAGGCTAGGATTGTCTTTAAATATTAATTTCATGGTAGCCATGGATGCATTAGGCTCTTGTAAAGAACAAAAACACTGAATGCAACTCTTGAATTTTTTCCGTGCAGTTGACTTTTATAAATATTTTTATTCTCTAGAATGGAAGAGACAGTGAGAAATCTGCTACAGAGCCAAGGATCCCCAGGCCAGCATGGAGAAGGAAGTGTCAATATCATGAAGGTATATCAGGTATTAATGATTTATTAGCTGTTTTCTTGTAATAGAAAAGTTCTTTAAAACAAAAATCCCACTATGGAGATAAATGTGTCTGCCATTGTTTCCTCTATTTATTTATTAATTATGAATACTTTTAAGTGGTAGTTGGTTCCACCTACATTTTCCCAGGTGTTCTCTCAGCTTAAGGTTTTATTACACTTGTTTTATCTGCTGTTGTTGCTCCTCATAGAAACTAATTTTGAAGCCTTTATTAAAGCAGTTAATATTTTAAGTCATATTTTCCAGCATCTCTAGTAAACATAGGTGTTTTTGACAACTTGACCTTCAGATTGTGATGGATAACTTTACCACTGATGTTCTTATTTGGTGTGGGGATCCCTCTCAAGCTTCACACTTTCATATCCCTTTTCTGGCAGGTGCATTTTATCACCCTCACTAGGGGTGGAGAGAGTGTCTCAGGACAGAATTTAGGAGAGAAAGATTTGAGAAGTTTTTCAAAGCGAACCGGGTCTGTTTATGAGACAGAAGAGTTTTACATTTTCCTAATGGACTGCTGCATTCTGGAAACAGTGAACCTAAGGTGGTGGAAAACCCTTTAAGAGTCTGGAAACAGGAGTGAGATACATCTCAGTTAATCAAATATCAGGCCCATGAATTCTTTAAAATATTGCTTCATGAAGTCAGTCCTGTGCTGTATCTTTTTAAACAGAATAGGCATTCTTATAAAATACTTAAATCATATATTAAAGTCTATACCAGGTAGTGATCCATCAGATAAAACACTTTTCAAAAGTTTTAGTTATATTAGTTCATTCTTACAGCTGATGGATAAAAAATACAGCAGGATAGCTAAACAAAAATGTATATTAAAGAGTATTTATCACTGTAATTAAATTTTCATTTTAAGCTTGGGTTGTAGGGAAAGGAATAATTTAGATTAACCTTTAATAAAATCAAATTTTCTTATTAAAATGATAGCTTGTAGAATTTAATTTCAGGACAAATTAAATTTTTTGTTGAAGTTATAATAGAACATCATTCTTTAGAAACTGGTGACAAAGGCATCTCTATTTTATTCACTATCTTTTTGGGGTGCAAAATTGAAACTCAGTTCCCCTCTCTTTTTTCAGGGTTTAAATCCATATATCCTTCTCAATCCTGCCACCATACAGTGGTTATTCTGGAGTGGGCTTGATGTCTCTCCTTAAGGTGAATTACTTGTCTGACCATAACAGACATCTGGAATGATTTTATTATCTGCTTTTCTCTGTGCTGTCTTACTGTGGAAACCTCAGTAAGGTGGTACCACAATTAGGTTTCTGCTTCTTTGTTTTTGCTTCTTGTCAAGAAGAAAGGCAAAAAAGTACTCCAGTTTTGTTTCATAGAACTGAGGGTTTGGGGGGTTCTTTATTTTTCTTTTGGGAACTAAACTGGAAAAAATTAGCTGTGTGGTCTTTGAAATTTGAGATTTTGTGTGCTGCTTTCCTAGAGGGGAAATAAAGTATCATTCCAATTTCAGTGTTTATATATATTTTTTGTGTAGTGTAGTTTTTTCACTCTCTTTTATTTGTTTCTTAATTTTTGAAAAAAGAGAATTTGTGTATGGTCTTGGGTTTTCTTCTCCTTCTGGGCCACACTGATACAGACATTTGTTGTCTCCAGCCAGGCAGGAGAGTGGGCACTGTGGAGTGTTTTGTGTAATATCGCCTGGGTTTATTTTCTGACCAGCAAAAGAACACGGCTGTTCTGCCCAGTTATTGATGTGAGAACAGTTCTTCATTTTCCTTCAGCTCTAGCAAACAGCCCCCTCCAAACAGCAAACCAACCCCTTGTGTTCCCTTCTTTCTGTTTGAATTTGATGGCTGGTACTTTGGGAAAATTCCTCAAACTGGAGCTTTGCTTTCTTTCAGAGTGAAGCTGCTCTGTCCCAGGGCCTTAAAACACCCATATACCTGTGTCTCTGGGATTATTTTAATGCATAACAGCTTCCTTCCCTTCCTGTTGTCTTCTTGTTCTTGGGAACATTTTCACTCATGGTATCACTCAGGTTGTTTTTTTAGCCATTTTCATTTCTTGCATATTGCTGGTATGCAATCTTCTTTGCTTATGAATTTCCTCTCCTAATCCATGACTCAGAAGCAATGGGTTTTCCTCTCCTGGAGGAATAGCTAGGCTGCTGCATCATACACCAGGCTGTGGCTGGTAAAACAGGTCAGAAATACAGAACATTTGTGTTGTGTGGTGAAGGTTGTGGGGTTTTTTTATCTGAGTGTCTTTTTGAGTCATTCATCCTCAGATCCCTTTTGTTCTCTTTTATGAAAAACGTGAACAAATGGGGTTTTTTTTCTGGGAATTTTGAGGAATGGCTGCATTCCCATGCCCTGGGATATCTGCCTGCCATGTAGGTCAGGGATGGTTCACTCAGTGTGTGCTTGGTACCCAGTCACACAGGAACAGCTCAAGCCTGAAAGGCTCCTCAAAACAGGTACTTGGCAAAGAAACTCTGGTCTGAAATGTTTACAAAGCATTTGAACATTGAGAAATGTATTAATGAAGCTTTCTATGAATCATTAATATGGCACTGAAACCAGCTGTGTGGAAATCATGGACAAACATGCCGTTTAAATAGATGCTGAATCTTAAATAAGTCCTGTGTCCAAATTCAGCAAGATACATCAATATTGCAACAAAGACACTTCATTTGTATTCCTCCAAATGTACTCAGGCAGTTTTTTGATATATTTATAAGCATAATTCACAAATAGGAATAGAACCTAAATGTAAAACCCAGGTAATGTTCCTTAAAAACACCAAATGTAAAACTCAGGTAATGTTCCTTAAAAGCAATGATGTATTCAGGTTTTTGGGAACATGATAACCATAATATCAATCTTATTTTGTGAAGGAAGTATAAAGGAAATTTTATATGTTATATTCAAGTGCATACAGAAACCTTATTGAATGTATAACTACTAATATTGTTCTGAAAGCCATCCTCTACATTCAGTTACCTTAGGGAACGTATCCTGAATCCCACATTTTCTCTGTGATTAATGTGATATGATCAAAACTGTATGATCAGTTGGTTCAGAGTAAGGGATTTCAGGGCAGATTCACAACTCTGTATTTCCTAACAAATGGGGACAAATGAGGTGATTTCCACTGTGACTTACCAACATATGTCCCATATTCTCTGACACAGTGGTGACTTACTTTTAGAGTGTGAAGTTCATTGAAGTAAATATCTGAATAGTCATAAAAGATAACTCTGCACAATAAATGCTTTTGATCTATTGAACATTGTTTATATATATATTTTTTAACAGATCTAATTATTGTTCTAGGATGTATGAAATTGAGTTATTATAATACCAATATGCCTGACTCCAGAATAAATATTCTTGCTAATGAACTTTACATGTTGCATAGTGATGTTGGAATAATAACAGTGAGAAGGTGGAGACTAAAGCATGCAGTGTTATTGCAATATTTTGTTAGGTCTTGCCTGTATTCTTACTTAAAGCAAAATATTTTAACCAGAGAGCTGGATTACAGATGAGTTATGTGATTTCTTTTAGGTAAATGAATTAAGAAGCAGGATTGTCAATAAGATTCTCCTTTGTTATCATTTTACATAATAATAAAGGGAACATTTATAATGAATGTTTGCATAAATGTAGGCAAGAATGCATGTTATTTGAATAGCCTAAACCATCATGTTTCTTACTTTAAAGTTTATTTGACTAAAAGACTCAAGTATGTATTAGCTTTATGGTGTTTCCAAGAGACATTCACCACCCAAAAATAAGATCAGGAAAGGCAAAACCAGGAGCTCATCTATTCCCCAGGAATAATTGTGTGCAGTTCTTGAACCCCAGACTTTAAAGCAAGTTCTGCACAGATTTCTTTCCTGAGTTTTCCCTTGAGATTTGAATTTCAAAAAACTTTCCTGTTTGATCACAAAGCTGGATACTCTAAGTAGAGTCTTACCTGATTACAGATCACGCAAAGACTTTAAGGGGTTTTTAACTTGTTTTGACTTTATTTCAGTGTACAGTGATCAAAATAGATGAGGAAGAGAATTTCTTCTAAGTTCACAATTTATCATAGTTCTGAAATTGTCCAGGTGAGCACTAAAGCTCAGGACAGACATGGTACAGTCACACTGAGGCAAAAATGTACACAAGTGTTAACAGGCACATTTCAGGTAGCATTGTTGGCCACATCAACCCAATTTTTTGTCTGCATGCTTTTGTGTTACTCAAATGTGGAACAGTTGTTGTGGCTGTCACTTATAATTTGCACAGCCGTTGGTGTCAACAGCTCTTTCATGAGAAGAAAAACTGTAACTATTGGCAATATAATTTTATCTTAACACAAAATTATACAAGCTTATTGTTCAGGCCATTGATATGTAACATTTTATAGATGGGGCATGGCCATGAATTGAAGAAAAGGTACTAGATGAATTCCCTGGCTAAAATCCATGTAGGATTTTTTAATGCTAACTTCTATTGCAGAAAGAGGAGATATATCCTTAAACATCTGTCTCTGGAATGGAAGTGCCCACAGGGGACTGCATGAACGTCCTAAGCTACTAAGGAGTACATTTTTAGGGAAATATTAGCTGACTTGTGTCTCAGAGAGAAGGGCAGAGAGGAGCCATCTGCACTCTTGGGAGCTCCACTGGAAATCCTGGGATGTCAAGGACACAAGCATTTCCTGTTGGACTACTTTTTCATGCAGAGAAATACAGGGCTAGCTCAGTAACAATTTATTGCCTTATGGCTTTTTGTAGATTTCCACCACCATGCAAAGATTTTGATAAATATTTAACAAAAATGAGGTTGGATTCTCTACTCCCACAAGAGGGTGATGGTGCTTCTGAGACACTGTTCAAAATTTCAGTTTTGTTGCAAAGAGTTTTCCCTTTCTGGTTGTGATACTGAAGCACAGCCATGGAGTTGTGTTTAATACTGCAAAGTCTCATAAGTGACTGTGCCATTTCAGTGCCTGTTTTTCAGAAAACAAGCTGTTCTTTCCTTCCCAGAAACACGGAGTCACAACATTTTTTTGTTTTGGAAGGGACCTTAAAGAGCATCTTATTCCAACCCCCTGCCATGGGCAAGGACACCTTCCACTATTGCAGGTTTCTCAGAGCCCCATCCAACCTGGCCTTGGCTGCATCTCAAAACAAAGAACTAGCAAATAAAAAAGAAAGCAAAACAAGGATGTCCTGTATTTATACAAGAGTTATAGACATATTTCATTATATCCAGTCACCCACTGTTTTTGCCTATCTTTCTTGCCATCAGGGGTTTGCTTTGAGAATGTAATGGCAGTCCTTGAAGTACTAAGTTTGCAGAAGGATAAATGAGGTCTCCAGATAGAGATCTACATTTTCACAGTGTACAGGTGCCATTATACTACCACTTTAATCCATCACACATCCTTTAGATATCTACAGTATCAAGAGGTGAAGATTGACTGATTTGATGGTACTACATTGTATTATACAATTCTACTACTGTAGAATTACTACTGTAGAATTGCTACTGTAGAATTACTACTATAATTCTACTTTACATTTCCCTCTTCTATATAGTGTTTCTATCTTTTTCTGTATCGTTCTTCTGGTTCTAACTTCAGGAATGAATCCATGAGAGTCACCCATTGCCTGAACATGAATGTTTCAATTTCCCCAAACAAATTAATTTTAATATGGTCAAGTGGATTGCTCTCTCTCTACTTCCCCATCTCCATAAAAGATACTGTTCATTCTGCATTTTGATGTAATTTCCTTGATATTTTCAAACCAGCTGAAGGTAATGCTAGTTATTGAATTTTAAGAAGTTGAAAAAAAATCTAAAATTTTTCTTAGTTGAAAAAATCTAAAGTTTTGCTTATTTTCTGAGGGAAAAAATTGGAGATTATGCTGAATTCACAATCATTCTGTCTTTGAAAATTATTTTAACAAAAGAATTCACTTAGCAGTACACCAGTAAACCTATTCTGGAAAGAAAGTGCTCTTCTGATCAGGAAAAGTTAAGATAGTTAATCTCAATTACAATAAGGTACTTGAAAAGTTAAAGTTTTGATCTAAACTGGAATAATGTGCCTACCTTTTTTTTTGTATGAAGATGAATTCTGATCTTCTTTCAGAAGTTTTCCTGACAAGTCTGGGAGACATGAAACTGTTCCCTGGCACTTAAAAAAAAAAATTACCTGTTAATGGATTAATATACCAGGTTTTTTTCTTCCTAATTCCACAGGTAACTTCTTAGGTCAACTTCTGCAATTGTGCTTATGGTAAGAACTAGTCAGTTTATACACTGATCTCATTCCAAAATACTATGGAAGGAAAATTGGTTTATTTTTAGCAACTTAAATCCAGAGTAGGTTTTTTGTTTTTTTTTTTTCCTTAATTGCTGTTACATAAAATTTACTGAATTTGAATTTCAGAATAGTTTGATTTATTGCTATTTCAGTTCAAAGGAAGGTATTTCAATACTATAGCTTTAGGCAATGTAGTTACTATGACACCTATAAACCCCTTCACAAATGTTTAAATGCTACATGTAGGTTTCCTGGAAGGAAAAGTGATTACTTTAAGTGTGGTACTCTAATGAATCAATTCCTGAGAGAATATTTGCATGAAAAATCACACTGAATGTTACTCTTCTATTACCTTATCTAGATATATGAAGAAGCAAGAGCTTCTTAGAACAGTTCTTTTTTTCCTGCAGGTAACTTTGTTAATCAATGTAACTGAAGCTTTTCATTTTGAGGAGCAGCCAGGAGCACAGTGAGCTCCTGGACACTGCCCTGCCACTGCTGTGCCCAAATCCTGCCCTGCCAGAGTCACCTGCACAATGCTCCTTGATTCTGGCTCTGGCAGTGCCAGAAGTGGCAGTGCTGTTGGGAATGGGAATATCCATCCACTAAGGACAGGAGCTGGTGCTGGGATGGGAAGCTGGGGACAAGAAATTCCATCTCCTCTCACGGATCTGAGGAGTGCTCTCCATCCTCAAGTGCACTCTGAAGGTTTTTGCTCTTACGCTCCTTTCCGAGCTGAACTTTTTCAGAAGAAATATATGTTTTTGATGCATTGAACAGCCAATAAAAGCATCATTGGGAAATTTATTAATGCTCCTGCAGAGCTGTTCAGCAGGGATGATAGCTGGTACTGGTGAGGAGTGTTCTGAGAGGAGAATAATGTGGAGTACATTTAGATTGATACACGGGTGGAGGGAGGCACATATCAGAAACATAATGTACTTGCTCCTCTTATCCATCACAAGTATTTAATCTAGGGAACGTTGCTGCTCGCTCTGCTTACTTGGTAAGTGAAATCCAGAGATGAAAAAGAAGAATCTAATATGTTTTTCTGACAAGGGTAATGTTAAATCATGAACAATTTGGGACGTTTCTGTAAACTTTTGTGATTTGTTGGATTCCTTTGTTTTCCTTCAATTTTGGTCAGCTTGTTCTGAACAAAAGCTGTTAGCTAAACAAAAATATATTATTATTACACTTACTGATGTACTGTCTAAAGCAAAGCTATATTTTAGTCTCTCCTTCCACTGGGAGAAAAGAAAGCAAGAGAAAACAACTGAATACATAGAAAAAAGGAAGGAAAGTAAAACAGAACTCATATTTGTAGCCTCGTACTCAAAGGTAATTTCAATTGCATATAATTTTTTTTTATATTGTAACTTGTTTGCTCAGTTATTATTTGGTTTATAGGGTTGTTTTTCAGGCCTGGGTTATTGTGTTTAATTTGATTCCCATTAGGAAATAAATAATATTTTTGAAGTTGCATACGGAAAACACGTAATCAGATCACAGAGATATCTGGTTACTCCTGTACTGAGAATTGTGCAGGACACACTTACCTCACATTAGACTTAACATATGTGTCTTTTACACATCTCAGGTTTTGCTAAATGAAATCAGTTATAAAGAATATCAGAAGATACTGTGAATTTTCAAAGGCTATATTTAGGAAAAAGAGGTCATGGTGGGGGAGTAAGAGGACCAAGGTGACACTGGAAAACAATTTTAAATTTGTTGGAATGTTAAGTCTGTAGTGCTTGGAGCAATTTCTGCCTTTTTTCAGCTTGTGCAGTCAGACTGAGCTATTTGTGCATAGCTTGAGGCTGCTTTTTTAATGAAAGTACAAATAAACCCTCATCTACAGTTTTTATCTTCATCAACAGTCTAGAAATTCTCATTTCGTAGTGCTCACAGTGAATAGTGTTGAACACTAGGAGGTCTGCACTGGAAACAGCCCTGAAAAAACATCATCTAAGAGTGCATCAAGACTGTAGAATGGTCTTGCAAGGAAAAGCTTTCACAGTTTATAAATATACTCCTGTGGTTTGCAACTGGCAACCAAGCCCCACACCCCACTCCAGCAAGATGTGGAGAAGACAATCAGGAGGGTAAAATAGCTCATGGGTTGAGAAAAGAATAGTTTAGTAATTGACATGTTATAACAAAACAACAACAAATTGTAACAGAAAGGAAAATAACAAAGAGAAATGAGCCCCAAGAAGACAAGTGATGCACCTGTAAACAACTGCTCACTCGGCACTGCCTGATGTGCAGCCAGTCCCTGAGCAGTGGACCCTGGCCAGCCTTCCCCCTCTGTGCTGCTGAGCAGGATGCCAGATGCTCTGGGACATCCCTCGGGTCACTTGGGGACAGCTGTCCCTGCTGGGTCCCCTCCCAACCCCTGGTGCCCCCCCAGCCCCTCACTGATGGTGTGAGGAGCACAAAAGGCACTGCTCAGCAGCAGTGAATTATCTTGGTGTTGTCAACACTGTTTGCAGCACAAATCCAAAACACATAGCAGCTACTGTGAGAAAAAATAACTCTACCCCAGCCAAAAGCAGTGCAAACATAAACAATTCTGTGTATGGATCTGTAAACTGCAGCTTGGGTTTGGAGGGAAGAGTCTGCCTTGATTATAGAAAAAGTGTTAGAAGTGTAGTACACTCAGCTCTCCACATTCAACCACTGAAATCTAAGATAACTGTTCAGTAAATATCTTATTTACAAGGTCCTGTGGAAGCTCTGGACACACCACAGAAAGCACTAAGTGTTTTGAGCTGCTGAGTCATCAGCATAGTTTGGGTTCCACATAGACTGGATTCTTGGATGCCTGTTACCACTCCCTCTCTATAAGAACAATTAATAGCTACATTGTGAATTTTTTTTATATTTTCTCCTCAGTTAAGTGGTTATGAGCAATCATAAGCACTGTATAATTATATATCCTACATATATTTTATTCTTGGTCGATTAATATGTGATTAAAGTGTGGTTTTAGGAGATTGCAGGCATGACTCTCAGAAGAATTTGAATTTGTTACCATTGTAAAACCTTTGTCTCTAATAAATTTCAGAAGTTGAAGAATTAAAAGGAATTCAGAAAAGAAGATCCCACTCAGGCATCACAATCTGACACCCAAAATTTAAACAGAGAACTTTTGTTTCTGAGGGATCCTTACTGCATTGCATCTGAAAAACTTCACTTCTCTGAAGGACTTGTATTTATCACATAAAAATGATCTTTAGCTTCTAAAAAGATTTTATCTCTAATTATTACTTATTATTTTCCAGACAAGCAATTCGTATAATCCAACACTCATTGGGAAAATCAGCATTTCAAAGATGTTGATTTTTTTTAGTTCTTACTTAGTTCAATCAGATTTTTGTCACATGTAAGCACATGAAAGAGTGCTTGTTTATAATCAGTGCTCTAGATCCCAGATCCAGTTATATAAGTATTAGATTATGCTATCTTGTATTACTATAACCACTTTTCCAGTGCCTAATCATAGTTTTCACTGTAAAAAGAAATTCTAGAATGATCTTTGCGAGCTACTTTTTTTTGTGTGTGTGTCTTCTGTTATTTACTCTTTTTGGTCTGAAATTATATAGCTGCAAATTGAAATATTTTAAAGTGAAGTCTCTTTCCTGTCCTTTTCCATGTGTGTATGTGTGTAGTATCATTCCTAGAAAGCATTTTAGAAGAAAGGGCAAAGGACAGGCAACTGATGGTACTACCAATAAAACTTCTAAAGTAACATAATTTCTGAAGTAAGAGTTAAGAAATAGGTGGCTAAGTATCCCTTCAACACTTTTCTCTTCCTTGAAAAGGTGACAGTTCTTAGAGGAGAGACATCCCAATGACTAATTTTTAGGGTGAGCAGCCTTTTTCCTTTCTCAGAATGAAGAAAGAGGTAATTTCTGAAATAGGCAGTTTGTTCTCTTATCTTTTGAAAGCTTCTTCATGATCTTTTCTATCACTATAGTTACTCCCTGTTTATCAACAGTGAAAACACTTTCTTGTTCAATATTCTGAAAGGTAGGTGGAAGAGAGAAGAGAGAAAATGGGCTTTGCATTCCACAAATTCCGGTAAATTATCATTTGCAATTTCAGGCGGATTTCCTCCTCTCTTAATTTATTGTTCTTACTTTATTTATTAGTGGAAAGAGGGACTATTATACTGCTCTTTCCTAGTTCAGCTAACTGAAATCCAGCTTTCTGATAAGTCTCAGTCAGGCCAATGCATTGCACAGCTTCATAGATCAATGTCTTTAGTAATTTATATCTTTCCATTGATCCTGGAGAGCTTGCCATTCCTGGGCTGCAGGGACTGTTTCCATCCCTTGTTTTCTATTGGCCACAGGGCCCATGGTGTTTCATCAAAGGGTTCATCATCAGTGGACTGCTTGTTTGATTTATGGAGCAAACTGAATACTTAGAAATAATGGTCAGGGCAGGATGTCATTTGTGATTTGCGAAGTACTGTTGGTTTCAGAGGAGCAGTGACAGTTTAAACCAGCCTGAGAAGCTTACACAATGTGGGACTCGATTGTAAGTTTCTCATTAATTTCAGTGGGAATGGGTCTACAGTGAGCAGCATAATCCTAGTTTCAGTAAGATTTGATTTTTTAATATTTTTATTGTGCCTTTGTTGACACAGAGCATTAGAGAAGTAGATGAACCTTTACTGCAGAATTCTCATCAGGCTGCTGTGTTTGCATCCTCTCATGGTACAGGCATGTCTCTTAGACTCATTGGTCTGGGGACACTCAGAGAAGAGTTAGTGCTTTTTTTATTTTTTTTTTTTTAATAGCTGTTTTACTTTCCCATCTGCTACCTTTTCCTCAGAAATTAAACTGCACTGAACAGCAGGACAGCACTTACTCTGCCTTTGCTGGACTTTGGACCTGGGGAGGATTTTGTAATTCCGTTTGAACACAGCCTGCCTGTGACTGTGCAGTATGTGAGGCATGAGCAGAGACTGCTCACAGTGGCAAAAGATGCTCTTTATTTGAGATAATGCAAGAAGTGTAGGACTCCAAGGAAAAAAGGAGAAAGCTGCTTTACCCCATTGTTTGCTGCCTTCAGAATGCTCACTTCAGAGCCCTCTGCAGGATTTGACCAACATTCCACAGGAGATGCACATTTCCTCTGGCAGATCTCCTTCCTCCCCCAGCACTCAGCTGCCTTTGATATTAACAGATTTTGCACACTCAAGAGGTTTCCATCATTCCAAAAGCCTTTGTCATCCTCCCTCTTCAGGGACTTGACTTTTAGCACAGAAGTTGCTTTACAAATACCTATTTGCTTTCTGGAGTGTGGATTTTCCACTCTACCCTCCTTGGACATCACCCAGGTGAAACTAGTGAATGTGATGGGGTAGTGCCCTCAGCACATGGCATGTCTAAGCACAGTTTCTAAGGTTAGAGAAGTTGTCCTCTGTTCTGCACCTTTACCATGTCTGAAATGCTGAAACTCATTTTTTATTGCTCAGTAGTAAACTGCTTTTGGAACTATGTGAGCTGTACTTAAGCACTCAGGCAGGAAGTGTCATGCAGTATTCAAGTGCACATCAGAGTAAAGCAGAAAGTGGGTTCCTGATTATGCCACTAGTGTGCAAAGTTCATCTAATTTTGTAATTGGAAGATGAGCAGGTTACTTTTCATGTGGCTGGGATTTACTCTGTGAGAAGCTGCATTACTCCACTTTCTGTAATGAAATGTCATAACCTTTGCATTCTTCTACCTGTCCTTTGAAATTGCTCCCTGAGTTTGTGCAGGAAAGGTGACCCTGTGCATAGTTATGTTTTCTTCTATTGTTAGTCTCATCCGATTCATGTCACATTCCCTCCTAAAAATAATAGTTTGTATTTGAATTGCATTAGAGATACACCTTTGTCATTTCTTTCCCCTGAGTCCATTGAAGTGTTTTATCTCAATGCACTCCTTAGGGCAACTTGAAGCAAAAAGTGGTTTAATGGCTCTTTTACAGATACTTGATTGTTGCATCAATGAGTAGGAAGCACGAAAAAACAAAGCCCAAGTGCTGTATTTATGATTCCTTTGTGATCAGGGGTGCAGTAATGTTGGAAACCTGATGGAATGGCTCTTTGACATCTATGTTTGGGGGCTCAGAATGAGATCTTTGCTTCATAGTTTGTGTAAGGGCGTTCAGTCATTAAGCCCATATCATATAAAAGGAATTCTTGATTAAAGTTTTAACATAGCAATAGTCAATTTCTAAGCTAGTTAATATCTTTAAAAGATGTTGTGAATGTGATCCAGACTGCTGATTTTTAATTCAGTTACCTATATGGGGTTTAGTTAAGATAATGCCTTGCTATTATCTCTCAAACAGTTGTATTTGTACAGTTATTCAAGCTGGATCAGTTCTTCATGAAAATGTATGCTTTTATGCTTAGAGTGTGTGTGGTGTAGTAGTTATGGGGAAAACATCTCAATTATGGAGTAACTCAAAGATCATGAATGTCTGAGCTTTTGTACATAATTATCAGAAAGGCACACAAAGAAGACTGGATGGTCATTGAAGGAATTCCCTAGAATTGTTCTGACACACAGTATTTAATGTTGATTTACCTCACATTTTCCATGCTCAATCTGCTCATGAGTTGTCAGACTGCATCTGTTCATGCAATTAGAGAAGGTGCTTTGCAAGGTAGAGCCCGTTCCTCCTGTGTTGTGCTCTGATGATGGTTCACTATCGACATCTGTGGAGTGCTCTTCTTGCCCCTTGTGCTTGCCTTGTCATTTTGGGCAATGTTTTACATTGCCTGCTTGTAGTCCTGGTGTTTTCTTTCTCTGTCTCATTCTCTCTGTGATCAGAGAGCTTGGACAGATAATTATTGGAGTTAGCAGGATTCACTGTTCAATCCTATAATTTCTACAGACCTCTGGTAAAACTCAGCAGCCACTGTCCCCTCAGCAGCTGCAGCTGATAACAACTCAGGCTGACTGACTTGAAGTAGACTGGGGTACTTCTGAAAGTTTTGTTGTTAGTCTCCTTCTTTCCAGTTATACGCTAGAGCAGATCTTAAATCAGTATTCTTCTGATAGCAGCTTGATTTTCATCTCATCATTTAATAATTCCAATATTAGCTCTGCATGAAGAAAGGTGAAATACATTAGGCATGAACATATGTTACCTTTTCCACAATAAACTGCTTTATCTCTCAGTGGCAAAATGCTACCATTGAAAGCTGATATGTTCAATGTTTGTTGCAACTTCTAAAGAAGAAAATGGAAGTTATTAAAGAAATGATGAGTTCTGCTTTTCAAAAATCTGAAGAAGATGTAGCATTTAAGTTGTGCATACACTTGCAGAATTGGCATAGCATGTGTCACAGACCCTTCATGACTCCACTTACTTAGTACTTTAATTGTGTCACTAGCAACTTCCTCTTTTTTTTTTTTCATTCATATACAAGAGAGAATTGGAGATATTTGCATAGTTAACTTCATTTGCACCTGTGAGTAATGACATTTTAAAAAAATCATTTCAGGAAAAGCTGTCAGAAGACAGTAGGAGATGTAAAGAAGGCATGGAAAAAATTCGCACGCTGGCAGATGAAGATTCAAGAAGTGAGAGCAGCAGCACTGAGGAGGAAAAGGAAAAAACAAAATTGCTTTTGGAGCGTTTGAAAGCTCTGGAGGTAAGAAGCACAACAGTTTCCCACATAAAAGCCCACCCTTCCCCCTGCCTCATTCATTTATTGGCACTGAATCACCCTGTAGTATTAATCTAATCTTTCACAGTTCACCTGATTTCATGTTATGGGGTATTTTTTTTTTACAATTCATTTACCAAGGATGAACAAGGAGCTTAAAACCACTAAAAGAATCTCTCTAATGTTGAGCATCACGTATCTTTAAAAGGAATTTAATACATTATTTTAATTCCTTTGAGACCATTTAAGAAGAAAAATTGGTTTTACTCATTTTGTTACAATTATTAATATTGCAAGACTAATATAGGTGGTTTAACAACTGTCATAAAACTAGTTTTGCTCTAGTGTAGTTTATTGCTCAATTTTTAATTGCTGGACTGCTTGCTTGGGAGAGCTCAGGCCTTTTACTGCTGGGCTGTGGAAAATCTATTTCCTTGTAGACCTCATGGAGAACTGCACACTCTACATTTTGAGTGCATTTCTGGAAAATTAGGATCTGCAAAATACTGCACCTTGTGGTAGCTTCTAACTCGAAAAGTTTCAAAGTTTTCTAAGGCAGCCATGGACAAGGTGCAGGTAAAACTTTAACCACAATATACACAAACTTATTTTGTGCTCCTTGATAGAAGTGTGGGCTTCAATGTCTGTGAAAAAATAAGACTGCATATTTTAATTAATTTTTAATTACTACAAAGTCACGTTTTTCACCTTTCTAGTGTTTCCTCCTTTCTCGTCTGTTCAAGCATCTCTGTAGCATTATAGATATGGGTAAATAAGTGCCTTAGAATGATCTCAGTGGCATTTTGCCTGTGTAAGGTGTTGGTAGACAATAGATTTATCACTGGACCTAAACATTTTTGTTTAAGTGTGAAGGCCCTTTTACATGGTAATTTTTGGGCTGAGTTGCACTCTGATGGATTAAACTCTGGGTTTTTGTTCTTGAGGACTTTGTTAAAAGTAAAATATGAACAGTTACAATCAATCCTGTTTGGATCTCCATTCAGGATTTGAAATCTCAAAGGTGTAGGCAGTCTCCACAATTTTACTCTAAAGGCTTAGACTGTTTGTAAAATAAACACATGTAATATTAAATAACTGTAATTTTGCCCAGGGAGAAAAAACATGCTGCCAAGGTTTTAAGACAGTAAAACTCTAAAAAAAGAGTACAGTTTAATATAGTCTTGCTTCATCTGTTGATGGAGAATGATTGTAGGTTCCTTGTGGTCTTTTATTTCCAAAAGGTGCATGATTTCTGTTTGCTTTGCCTCATTCTTAGTCAGTCTGCATGACATTTGCAGTTCTTTATGTCCTCAGTTGGTAGGGAGGTGTTCAATAATGTCACAGCCTTTGTCAGCTGTGGCAAATTGCCCAGATATAAAATTTAGCTCTAAGGTCGGGCAGGACCTGGCTCAGGAAGGGCAGTGGAGATGTCTTCTCTCTGGTGTTGGTGTTGTGCAAAAACCATATATTAGAGAATGCCAATACTTGAAGGATTAATCTACATTAGTGTAAGGAGCCATCAAAGTAGAAAGATGAACTCCAGGGCCGACATTAATTGTGATCCAATATAGTCAAAACAAAGTGTTGTTAACTGTGTGTTTAGCATTATGTGTTTTTGCTGTATTTTTTTCTTGAAGAATATGAATTGTGGTATCAAAGACTGTATGGTTTATTAATTAAGAGACTTTTTTTAAAGTTACATGCAATTAGCTGTTCTAATTCTTTACTGTTTTCAGACTAATTATTCTAAATATTTTATTAGTCTATCCAGCAAGGAACAAAAAATTACTGTTTGTTAGTTTTTTTGTGCTGTGGGTGTCAGGATCTTTAATCTTACTTTACATGATTAGATGTTACTGAATTAATGAAATCAGAAAGACTAATAAAGTGCTTACTAGAGTTGGTCCTCCATCTGTGCCCTCTAGAGTCTGAACGCTGCCTATAAACAGAAGCTGCTAAAAGTAATAGTCAGAGTGTGTGACCTAATCCATTAATGTCTATTAATATAATTTTATTAATATCATCAGTGGTAAGAAAGCTTTTGGTAGCTCTTCCTATTGGTTTGTTTGTTACTCAGCTGTAGCACATGACAGGCTGGTGTGTTTAGAGCATTGTAGAATTATTTCATCCTCTTCCTCATCAGCTGTGTTCAGTGGCCTGTTGCTTGGGTAAACATCTCTTAAATTCTCTATATTATATTATAAATTTACATTTATACACGTTTATAAATGTATTTGACGGTGCACATCTAAGGAAAAACCTGCACAAGTGGTGTGAAGTTTTTATTCTATAAAAGGTTAGGTCCAGCAGGAGATTTTTGCTCTGGTTAATACCTTCTCTTGGTTTCTCACTTAAAAAGTTGGGTAAATCTGAGCTTATTTTCCAGTGAATGAAGTACCAAAAGAGAAAAGGCTATCCCTTAGCTCAAGGATAAATGGGTAGCTCCTCCAGATACATGTATAATATAACAGATTATTTAGTTTCTTTTGTTTGTATCAGAAAATAATTTCTGTTCCATACATAGAGCAAATTGTTTCTGCCCTTCCTGGACTACTGACATTGTAGATGTGAGGTACTTGGTGGTTTTCTTCAGAAGTTTCTGGGAATGGCAAAAAACCTGTAGTCATCCTGGTCAGTTGGATCTGGAGCAGGAAAACTAAGAATGAGAAAAGCAGCAAGGCTTCATCTTCATTGGAAAGTTTCTTTAAATAGCTTCTGTATCATGGAAGTTGTATTTAAATTTTTTTTTTTTTTTTTGCTGTCAATTGTATTGCCAAATAAATTTCAGTAATACCCTTTATGTTTTATTAACTACTGTTTATCCTAGAAATTTTCTCACTGAACAATACAAATCACTGTAATAAAGTATCTTTGTAGTCAGCCCAAGTGAAAGCTATCATACACTTTGATAAGAGATATCTACACATATTCTCCCCTTGATCCTTTTGCCTATAATTTCTTTTTACGTCCTTTATCATTTACAGCAAATTCTATTTCCACTCTACTGACTGATAAATACCGTACGTTTCTAATCAAAGGAACAGATGACAAATAAAAAATGGTTCGCACCATCTTGTGTCCCATTTTACATAGTTGAAATTAATTGTGATTTCCTGGATATCAAAATTTCTTTGTGCCTTCAGCATTTTTAGTTGGCTGCTCTTGAAATGCCATTTAATTTACTTCAGTAGTTATGATCAAATGCCTTCTAACTCTTACAAAGAAAAAAACTCATTCCCTGATATCTTTGCTGTGTATTTGGAGTTCTTCAAAAAATGAAATATTAATGAAATATGGTGAATAACATATGAACTCCATTGTGGAATTTCCTTTTTTTAATTTTACTTTCATCACCAGAAGAATTGTGCTTTTTTTTTTTTTTTTAATTGTAGCCAGAAATATACAAAAATGTATAATTTATTCTGGACATGCATCAATCCCCACACAGCAATTTCAGATTTTTCCACCATTTTCTCAATTACAGTAAAACAATAATGTTATATTGCCAAAGTCATATACATACAAGTTGGAGATTTTTCTCAAAGCCTTAATTTGCTCTCCTGGGTATTTTAGGTGTTATATGGATTTTCATTTCAAGTTTGTCTACTATTTCTTTTTTCCAGCCAGAACAATTTACACATTTACAGTCCACAGAGAGAAGCTTTAAGAATATTCTATAATAGACAAACAATGTCTGTAAAGGCCTTAGGAGTGTCCCAAAGCTTTGTTATCCAATATGGAGCTATGGGTTGTCTGCCCCAATTTAGCCTCAAATGACTGAAATACAGGTACCAAGCACCTGCATAATTGCCAGTGATTTAAACTGATATACAGCATTAATGTCAGTCTTAATCTAAACATGTCTGTAAAAGCTATAGTTACTTTGATTTTAAAAATTTAATCAATGATAAATACTGTGTCAGCTTTGAAGGCTTATTAAGCCTGTCATTTGCACAGACATTTATGCAGGGAGGGTAATTCAGTATGAATTAACCGTGGCTGACTATGAAATGTTCCAGCTCTTTTGGACGTCCTTCTTTGCCACTGCAGTAGTGCAACTTGCTTAGCAGGTATTTGCTTTTGGCTGCTCATGAGGTGACTGGGACAGTGCACAGCTAACACCTTGGTAAAACCACAGTATTTGCATTCAAAATAAAATAAAATTTAAAAAAACAAAGAGGAGGCTCCCCTGGTTTGCTGAGTGTCCGCTTCCCCATCTTCAATGGCCTCAAAAAATACTGATGGAGGGTTTCTCCCAGCCTTGCCTTTTTCAGCAAGCCACTGGGGTAGCATTAGATTGTAACCTTGAAGTTATTGAATGAAAAGCCTAATTCATGTGTGAAAATCTCATTGCTTGCGGGTGAGTGAGACTCAATGAAAGTTTCAGTAAACTAAGCTGCAGTAGTGGCAGTATCTGCTGGGGTAGATCATGAAACCACTCTAATTTTAATTAAAGAATTTTGCCCACTTACCCTTTGCAGTTCGTCATAGAAAGATGTGTTTTATTTTAATAAATTGAGCATTGGGAGAAAACTCACTCAGGATAATAAACTAAATGTTCAAATATATTAGAGGAGTAATTTCCCTTGTATCATCACCATTAAACAAATGAGGAAGTATGTCAAGTATTTCCGATATTATGTTTTTACTACTCTGCAGAGGAAGAAAGACATGATAGCAATGAACTATGAACTATAAAAAAGAAATATGAGAAGGGTACATAATTCCTTTGGGTAGATTGAGAAGATAACTTTGAATGGGATGCTGCTGTTTGGGTTTTTTTTCCTCTTTATTTTTTCTTACTTATTTTTATTTAAATTATTTTCCATGCACTGCAATGTAAAATGGTAAGAAAACTAATATATTCTTTTCCACGGATAGAAACCCACCATATGCAGAGGTGAAGAGCCTGAGTTTCTGAAAATATCTGTGAGGAAAGGCATCTTGTTTATTGAAAGTCAGCTGATTCACTCATGTATAGGAATGGGAATCACTTGACTTAGATGCATAGAAAAATCATGGAAGTTTTAAATATTTTGTAGCAACATTCTAAAAATTTTGTAGCAACCAGTCTTGTTCCAGCCCATGTGTTTAATCTGATTCAGCCAGAAGCCTCTTAGCCCAATGCCGTGGCCATCCACATAACTAGATTAATTATGCTGATTTGTCACCAAAGACCAACCTGCTTAGTTCTAATTATTGGATTATTTTACTTCTAAATCTTTTCAGTAGGAGACTTTTATAATTAGTTTTCTGAACTGTGCCTAAGAACTCCTTTGTTTTTATAGCGAGGGATCAGACAAAGAGGCAGGGAAAGTCTTATTTCCAAACTTACACAGTGGCTGATAATGAATCAGCATGGAATTGCATCACTGGTTTCAAAAACCCAGTTTATTCCAGCTCTTTCTAGATAACAATGTTGGCAAACTGTTTCAGCTTTCCAATAACAGTGTAAATTTTTAATTAGAACTAGCAAGTACTATCAAGCTGAATCTTCTCTATAACCTGTTGATGCTTGAGCTCATCTTCTGTAGGTCCTCAGTGGCTCAGTTGGTCTTTGGAAAGCAAATCTCATGGCTGCTACCTGTTTCTCTTTGCCTTTTGTGCTCTGTGGTGCTTTCCTCTGCTATCTGAAGTCCTCAAAAGCACGTCCCAGATCCCTCCTGCCAGTTCACATCTTCCACCATGGCTTTTCCAGCTGTCCCACAAGGGTGTGGAGCTCCATAGTTGGCACAGAGTTGTCTGTTGGGATGTTACTGGAAATAATATCCTCATGTGGATGGGTTCTAATAGAAACCTCTCCTGGGGCAGACAGTTCAATTAAGTTAGGATGTGGGGAGTATTTAAAAGAAGTATTTCTTGTAGGTGTGTAAAATATTTTTCTTTCTGTTTTTCTCTCTCCTTTTTTATTTTTTCCCCTAAACCAGTTGAAATTCATGGCAATTTCTCTTTTGGCATAGAAAAATCATGATGAGCTAATAGGGATATGAATTTACAACAGTATTGTTGAAAATAGCTTTGCCCATTGGATGTAAGAAGAGCTATTCAGATTTACTCTGTCCTTGCTGTAACCATTTCCTGCTATCATTAGAGACAGTCTTCTGATCCACTGTTCCCCAAACAGTTCCATCTCCTGAAATGGGAGAATGCCTTGATAAAAATAACTGTACATTAAGTCATTGTCTCCATGGTCCAAGAGGTAAGGCTGTGCTTATCTGCATTTTTCTCACTATTCAGTTCAACGAACACTTAAAATACTTTCAAAAATCAACTGTGGAGCCTCCTGGGAATTTTAGTCTGAGTTACAAACAGTATTGTTTTCATTTAGATAGAGTCTAAGGGGAAATAAAAGAATATTGAGTTGCATCTCCTATGACACACCATGGCAGTGGTTCAGGAGTTAAATGTTTTAGATCACGACATGCAGAGCTTCTGAGGTCTTAGCACATGTTGAAAAGGAAAAAACTTCCAGATCAGCTCTCTGTTTTCTACTCTGAGATACCAACAAAGCAGTAATATATTGAAATAAGCTAATTCAACCAAGTGTTCAACAGAGGATGCTTCAACTCTTATTCCCATTCTATGTTGTGTCTTAAAACAGCATTTAATTGTTTTCAGCATGTCATTCCCCGTCAACTACTTGTGAATTTTGCTGCATATCAGAATTTTTATCCTTTAGCCTGCTCATGCTGTAAACAGGTTTTCATGAAAGTTACTTTCTAGCTTCAATACTCATCACACACATCAGTGTATCCCAGTGAGGTACAAGACACATAGGAAAGGAGTGAGTAGCTTGTACTGATTTCTTCCTTCTCAAGGCAGAATGATATAAAATGCTCTTTTCCAGGACAGTGAATCCAATATCTTGCAGGTGGGAGAAAATGCAATATATGCTTATGTCTTATATGCAATTTTTTTACTTCACATTAATATTCAGGGTACTATTTAGCATCTCCTTTGGTTCACCTACAGTAGTGATTTCTTTCCTAAGTTTTGGTGCGTGCAGTTGTAAAAATTGTAGATATACAATAAAATCCTCAAAACAATATATTGAGGTCTGGAAATTTTATTGAAACAAATGAGAACATAGATAAGCATTTATTGTTAATTTTACCACAGCCAAATGAAATTACATATATTTTTTGTAAAAAGCAAGTTATAAATTTTATTTTTTTTTCAGAGTTTTCCAATTTGCAGTCCAATGGCTCTTTTAGCCACAGAGAAAGCTCTGTGGTACTTAGCTGGCTGACATAACAACAGTCTTTAAATAGTTCAGAGTATTGAATATGGCCACAAGAATAATGATTTGGTGCCAAAAGGTCTGAGGAATAGGTGTAGTCAGTGAAGAAAAGGTAAGTCACAGAAGTCAAGGAAAATCATCTTGGTTTTATTAAGCCTGTCAGATTTCCTCTATTGTAATGAATGTTAACTGTATTCTGCACACAGTCCTTGCTAGGTTGCAGTGAAGGAATCTGCACTTTCTCTCTGCCTTTTATAATCTAATGATAGTTTTTCAGTGCCCTTCTTTCCAAGTGTGGTGCCTTCTTGCAGATAATCAGCAGTTAATGTAACTTACCATTTTTAGCAATCAGCCGTGTGGTACGATGGAGAATCCACTCTCCCTGCAGAATGGAATGAGATTTTCCAACTCTGTGTTATAGATCTAGGTGGCTGTGTTTATCCCCACACATCCATCATTGCAGAGAATGAGACTCAGTAGTTTTTTTAAATAGTTTCTCTCAGCTGTGCACTCTGGGCCTGGCTCTCCACAAGTCCTTTCTGTGAGCCTGCTCATTACTCACAGTGGCACTTGTTTCAGAGGAAGGCTTCTGTGTGACAGAGATTTTTAGAATCACGCCCTATATTTTTAATTTACATACTAATGCATGCAATTTGGCTGACAGTAATGACAGTTCTACAGTTCATAAACTAAATAAATTGTTGCAGTTCATTTCAAACTAAAATTTTAAAAATTCTGTGGACCTTCTCCACTGACTGCATAGGAAATCCCAATTAATTTACCTCTGTTATTAGAGCTGAATCTCTTACAGTTCTTTACTTACAATGTAGTAAAATAATTTCCCTTTTAACTTCTCTTTACTAACCTTGAAAATGCTTAAACGTGATTGACACTGTGATGCACTTTTTCTTAATTTGGTAGTGATTTATATTTTGTTCATCTTGTAGAAATACAAGAATAGCATTGAAGATTATAGAAAGGAATCTGGGCAGGTATATTTAAACTCACACACTAGAATTAGGGGCACTGTGCTGAATGTAAGAAGCCTGTAAGATCTGGCTTCTGTGTTGGGAAATGCTTAACTACGCATGTGAAATGTGTATGATTAACATACTCCTGAAATTTGATATTCACTGGCTTTATTATGCAGCTAATTTGATTGTCCACAGCAGAAAATACCCAAATGATTATTTTTAAGTCTGCTTAATCTGTCATGGTGACAAGCACAGATTTTAAGATTAGTTATAAATATATAGGGGATAGATAAATCAAATGTGGAATAGTCTGACATTGGTCCATTATGCATGAAACTGATTTTTGCTGATGGTTCTGTAGATACCTGATTATCACTAAGTATAAAATTTCAGTGTGTAGTCAAAAAAGCTACACATGGATGCATTATAGCCTCATGTACTTGGATGTGGATAGCTACAAGCACATTTTAGTGTACATCTGTCTGTTTCAGAAGCTATTAAATGTCAAGGAGAGTTTTGTTTATTCATAAGGACAATCTTTTTTTCTGTTTGTTTTTGGTTTTTATTATATATTTTCAGATATTGCCCACCCCTTTCAGTTAAGTTGCCTTTAACCATATGGTGTCAGATCCTCTATTTTATTTTTTTTTCACCTTAGGCTGAGCACCATTCCTCTGCTTCCCACATGGGAAGAGCAGGGCTGTGCTGCTGCTGTGCCCTTCAGGACTGTGCAGCTCTCACCTTCCCACACAGGGCAGGAGCTGCCACCTGATCTTCCTGGCCTCTGGGCCTGTCTCCTGTGCAGGTGGGGATGTGGTTACCTTGCCTGGCAGGGCTCTCCAGCTCCAGCTGGGATCTACAGGCACATAATGCCATCTAGAGGGCACAGCTCCTTCCCTTCCCACAGGAATACCTGGCATCCCTGCTGGCCTTCCATCACGTGTGGTGACAGTGCTCCTTCATCTCTGTGATTCATGGGCTCTCCTATTCCTCTTCTGGGTAGTGTGTGCTCAGACAAGGCCAAGACTTGGAAATTCTTTAGAAGAAGCACTCGATTGGAGGTTACAGCTGTTTTCCTTTAATAAACCTGCAGGTTTCTTTCATGCCTTCAGTCAAATGGTCTGTTCCTCCAGAAAATACCCTTCTGATTTTAAGTGCTCTAGGTATTAATGTTTAAGTCCTTCAGGAAAAGTTTATTTTAACTAGAGGAATCAAATAAAACCTGTATTTTTCATTCAGCTTTTCATTAAACTCTGAGAAGTACTTGCACATTGGCTACTTTGCTGGACAAAATCCTCTGTAAAGTTATTGCAGCAACAGTTTCAGGTCTGAGAAATGGGTATGAGGGTTATGCATTATGTGAGATTGCTGTGTGTTTAAACAGAAGTTAAAGTATTTTCTTCTATTGCGTCTGTCCTGCTGCAAGGCTTGGTTGGCATTTCTCTTAACAGTAAATGGTAATCTGGAAATGAGTGGAGGCTTCTCAGTGAAGAGGTAATGGGGCTGAAACAGCTGAAGTTTCTCCTTAATTGCCTCCAATAGCTCCTCCTTCTTTATCTTTTGAACCTTATGGAGTTTGCTTATTCAGACCTTAGACATGTCAGAGAAAAGTCAGTTGCATCCTCCTTGGTAATTTTCTTCAGTCCTGTTTGATGTCATTATACTTTATCTGCTGTTACCAGTAGTGACCATTATTATAATATTCTTTTTATTAAATATCAAGTGTTCTTTCTGTAACTTAAGTCTGACCTGTATCTCACAAAAAGGGTTTTGTTAGACATTGTAGTGTCTCCCCAGTGCCGTGCAGAGATTACTGTTACACACATACATGCATAAATTTGACTCAGTTGAGGTAGGAGGTGTGAAACAGAGAAAAAGGCTCTGCTGCAAGCTTTATAAACAGCATCATCGTTTTATATAATGCTCTGCCATGCAAAGTAGTTCAGGTAGCAGCAGCAGTGGAGCTGCATGGAATAGCCTTCATTTGAGCAAATTAGCTCTTCTTGAGAACCACAGTATTGGCCCCAGTAGAACAATGCATGAGCAACCTGAGCCAGCTTTAGCAGATCTTTGCAGATAGTGTTGATATAACTTCACTTTTAAGGATACAGTCTTCCTCTTGGCTCCTCTTGCTATGGCACAATATAGATTTTTTCCATTCCAGTGATGGTCATCTTTATACTCTTTTTCTCAAATATTTTGCCCTTTGCAGAGACCCCAGGGTAACTATTCAAAAATTTACCCATTTAGATGAGTGAAAATAGGTTTTCTTAGTTCACTGTAAAAAAGAACTTTGCTAGTATTTTAAGCAAAACCTGTATTTGTCACAGAGACGTCAAATAGAAATAAGAGATGAGAATTGCTCCTGGTTTTGAGCAAGTGATTTGCCTCACTGGTGACAGCTGCCAGGCAGGAATATTTCCCAATTGCAGGCCAATCTGACAGAGCAGTAATGTGATCAGTTCTAGGTATATGTGACATTGCATAGTATTTCATACATTGATTTATTTTTGTTCTTTTCTCTGCATTTCCCCTTTAGGCTAATTGATTAATCACTGATCCTGCTCTTGAATGGGAGCTTGGAATAAGATAACAGCAACATTTCCTCATCTTTGATACTGATGCTATTATATTTGGCTATCAAATTTAGACATGTGAAGGGGGGTGCAGTTCCAGTGGCTGCACTTGAGCTGTGTTTAATTATGTGTGATGTGAATTTGGCTCAGTCTGCAGATCAGGGCTGGACTGCTGCTGCTGCTGTGATTTTCACGCCTGAGCTTCTTAGTGGGGCACCACTGAATCCCATCAACTTTGACCTAAAAGTATGTGCCATATGAGACTGTGATTTTCAGCCAAACCTTGTTTTTATAAGAACATCTGTTTTGCCACATTCTCCCAAAGTTGTGGTCTAAGGCATTTCTTGGACCTCTTAGAACATATTCTGCCAACAAATGTTAGTATGAAGAACAAAAGTAGACAAATGTTACATTCTGAAGAGCAAGGTTAAGTTAATAATTGAGAAAGAGTTTAATATCACACAGTGGCACTTAATGATATATAATTACAATAGATTTGCTTTCCATGTACCTGGCTTGAACGTATATATTTCTGTACAGGTTTTTATTTTCTGTTTTCATAATGTACAAAGCTATGAAGATATCCAAGTACAAAAAATTCCTCTGACACATCTCTCTTGTGTGCAGGAAAGAGTTCCCAACAAGGCTCTCTTTTATTTTGGTGTTGTGGGATACATTTTTGTCCTGGCAGTTGATTTCCTTAGGGCTTCCCTACTAATGCTGGAAGATATCCTGTTATAATTGTGTGTCTGCCTTGGGAGTAGTGTAACAGGAGCAGATCCTCAGACTTGTGCTGTGCACATTCTGAGAAGTCACTCTGACTCCAGGTAAGCCAAGCAGCAGCTGGAGTTGCTCTTCCCTTTTCCTGTTAGAGAAACCCAGTCCACTGGATCCAAGAGCACACCACGCTGTGAGCTGTAGCCTTGGCAGTGTGATGATGAGAAAAATCACTGGAGATGAGGACACTCACAGCTCATCCAAGCCAAAAACCCAATGTGAATAGACCTGATGTCAGCCAGCTCAGTAGGAGACATTTCCTATAACTAGTTAGGATCACAACCAGATGCTGTCACATCAGACAGTTTCCATGGGATCCTTATCCCATCTTCTCTAAGTGAGCACAGTCTGCACAGGGCAGAAAAAAAAACCAAAAAAACCTCTAATCTGCTGAATCTTTTAAAAGAGAATTTGGGGCTTGGGCTGTTGTTCTTCTGGGCCAAATACAATTACTCTGCAAATTCACTCTAAAAGAGTAAAAATTAAATTAATCAGAACTTTCAATTTAAGAAATGTCAGTGGAGAAGCCACATGCTGCTGTGTGGAGCAAGAGACATTGCCCAATTCGTGCTGTGTGCCTGTAAGAACAAAAAAGAAAAACGTTCAAAGCTCTCATGAGAAACAGGGTGATGTTTGCAAATAGAGTTTCATTTCAGCTAGCAAGAAATGAGCAGTAATTTCGTGATTCAGTTATTAGGAGCTGGCTAGTGGCTACAAAGCAATTGCTGTTATGTGGCATTTGCTGCTCTCCATAACACAGCACCAATACCTGTCCTGCTCCACTTGGCTTCACAACTCCTTAGCTGGGAGGGACAGAAATAACTGAAGCCATCAAGAGAAGTTCATTTTGAAATAGCTGGGGAGGTTGACTTATGGGTGACTTCTGATGAAGAGAGTGGAATTGCAGGAAACGTTGCCTTCAGGAATAACTCAGTGCTCCCATGTAGTTAAAACAGAAAAACTTGTTATAAATTTATGTTGCGAACTGTGAAACAGGCGACATTAATGGCTTATTGTGGTGGAAAGCTTTTAACTTGAAGTCTTTAAAAGAACAGAGTAAAATGATTCAGCATAGGAGGAGGAAGAGAATATATTTTATATTTTATTACGTTTAAAAATACTTTGTGGCAGTATCAATTACACCATCACATAATTTTTAAATCTATTGCATAGTATAACAAAGAAAAATAATTCTTTTTCTCGGAATTCAAATTTAAAAAGCTCAAGGGCCTTTTTTTAAAGTGAAAAACCAGTTGTATGTTTTATTTTTTTCACTTCAGAAAAACACATATGTGTTTCTTTGGAAAAGAAAAAAAAAAATATTTTCCCACTTGCACAGCAGAGAACTGGTGTGAGTTTCCCATCACCCAACCAGTGAATGTGACATTCAAGCGTATGGAATCAGAGTTTTCCAGACTGTCAGTTTAAATCATTTTATTTCATAATTACTTTTGTTTGAACTGAATTAAGGAACTTAGGATAAATAATTAGGAAAAAAAAATGTTTCTTGATAAATATTCAGCATCCCCTTTCTCTGAAGTCAGAGCAGAACATCTGCTGTTTTACCTTCCAGTGGGATCCAAAATAATTGGGTTGGGGGATACATTTGTTTTGTAGGTTATACATTAAATGAGGAGACAAAAAGCAGGAAGGCAGTAAAGTCCAAATATTTTCTTTCTATCATCAGCCCCCATGAGCAAACTCAATTCCTTAATTTCCTTGGGGGAATGGAATGGGTGAGTGGGGAGGAGGTTGGTGTTGGAGTTCCTTGAAGATGGTGCCAAATTGAGCTCCAAATTTTTACTGTTTACTATAATTTAATAGCAGCCCTTCAGGTGCATTGAGCAGCCTGGAAGCACCAGTAGCAGCATTAAAGCAATTTTTTTTTGCACTGACCTGTGAATTTTTATTTTTTTTTTTTAGTCCAGTGTTATTAGAAAAAGCATAGAAAAGCTGCTTTAGAGGAGAAGAGCTGCTCTTGATAGATGGAATTTCTAGAAATTAAAAAAAAAAAAGTCCTGAATATATTTTATGTAATCCTTGTCTTCCTGATACTTAATTTCAAGGTTTTCTACCTGTGAAGGCAGTTTGTTCCTTGGTCTTCCTTTTCCACATCCACTTCCCAGTGCCAAGAATCAGCAGTAGTATTTCCATATTTTCTCTGAATATCTCAGAGACAAGAGGGCAAAAATAGGAAGTGTTTTCTGCTGGGATAAAGCGGCCCAAACATTAATTTTCATACACAGGTCTGAAATGCTCTATTCTTTTCAGCCTCCCCATTAGATGAACCTTGAAGCTTTGTGTGCTACTCAGGTGTGGGTAATGGAATCACAGCAAGTACAAAACTGTCACAGTGTCAGTGAGCTCATGGTCAAAATTGCCCAGCTTTGAAGGCTACTGAATTTACAGTAAATTCTGAAGTGGCCTCTCTTATTGCTTGGAAAAATGTCTTAAAATACATGAGTTTTCCTAAAGATCTGAAATTTAAAAAAAAAAAAAAAAAAAAAAAAAAAAGGAAAGAAAAACTACCTTTTAAAAAACTTTTTTAAAGGTGGTTTCCATATGGATAATTTCAGAAGGATTCAAAGCCAAAATTTAGCTATTGGTTCCAATGTCATTTCTAAATTTGATAAAAATCTTCTCCAAAATGTTTCCTTGCAAAGCAAATCAAATATTTTCTTTGAAAATTACTGCACCGTAAGTTTTTTTATTGAGCTTCAGTGCTAGGTTTACAGATAGTCAATGGTTTTGAACTAATCTTTAGTAATTTCAAATAATTACCATTTCAAAGAGGTAGAATTTCTCTTGGCAAGAAAAATTGAAACAAATGCAACTGACCAAACCTGATATGATTGTCTCCTATAAGAGTTTTCCATGCAAAGATGCTTAGGTGTGTGTCATACAAGTTGATATTAAACATAAAATGCCATTTTTTAATCCAGTCCTCACCACTTACCTTTATATGTCTGTGTTAATTGTAAGAATCTTAGTTTGACTTACAATTTCAGGATCTCAGACCTTTTTTCATGGACCAGGGATCTTTATTTCTTTTATCAAAGAAATAACTGCCTGTGAATATTACATGATGAAGCACAGTAAAGCTGTCAGAGTGAAATGCTCTCAGTTCTTAAAGAGAGCAATTCCATAAGGGAAAAAATCATTTAAAAAAGAAGGGAAAAAAAAAAAAGAATGGGATGGGAATCTTGGTGGGGTTTTAGGCTCTCCATGCTTCTACTTCTATGCTTTATCAAGTGTACATGTGTTATACAGAGCATGTCTTTAACTTTAGGAAATACATTTATATGCTGGCTGAATACAACTGAATATCTGCTTCTTCAGATCTTTTTACTCCTCATGCTCAAAAAATGTTTTATATGGGATAGTTTGGAATAATTTCTTTTTGGGGAAAAAAAGGCATCCTTCATACTTTTAACCCATTTGTACAAAGGTATGTATTGACAGTGCTGTACCAGTGGAAATGTTGAGAATCTATTATTATCTCTGTAAATACTGGTAGAATTTGCTGCTTTCTACAATTTGCATGCAGGTAAACATACAACTCTATTATTGATATATCTGTTAGTAGTAGCCTAGGTGATTATTTGTTTGAAGATAAGCCTGTGCTTATAATGCAGTCTGTTTTGCCAGATCTATTCCTAACTTTCCTAAAATGTCAACTCCAAAGCTTTCTGTGGTGTCAGAAGGGAAAATGTTGAAGGTTTTAAAGGCTTGTCATTCTTAACTACTTTAGGGTTAACCAAGAGAAAAATACCACAAATATTGCCATTCTTGAACCAGTTGAAAATTTCCAGCTCCAGGTCCTGGGGAAAAAAATAAAAAAAATTAAAAAAAAAAAAAAAAAAAGGTATTTCACAGAGGAATTCCCAGGAATATGAGG
>VZUI01075792.1:0-57500 GCA_013401135.1 Cettia cetti
ACAAAAGATTTCCAAATCTGGATAATTGATTCTTCTTTGACCGGAATCCTGCTCTGAAATAACATCCTTGAGTTTTGCTAGACAGCAAAAAAATCTCTTGGGAAAAACATCTCTGGAGACAGCTTATCTCTGTTTTTTTAGTCTTTCTTTCCTTACCATTCAATGCAAAACTGCTTCAGCTTTTGTTTCTCAATGCTGTAGTTTGGTGGTTCAGCTTTTTTTATTTCTTTTGCACAAATTATTTTGCAACATATATTACAGTCAATCTGATTTCTGCCAGTTTAATTTGATTCCTTCTAGTTCTTCTATTGGAAAAGATAACCATTGGTTCTTCTCATGTCATTCAATCATCTCTTTTCCAGGCTGGAAACTTTTGACTTAACCAGATGCTATTTAAATGGAAGCTGTGCAGGATGCTTGAGGAAGCTTCTTGCCCTTCTCCAAAGTTTTGACAGCTCTGGTATATGTTTTGTGAGCTGAGGGTATGGGAATTGCATGCAGTAGGCAAGGCATAAATTTCTGTATGGGCATAGGGTTGATTTTAGTTTTGTTGTCTCTTGCAAAAAGAATTTCTAAACTTTGATTACTTTTTTTTTCCAATTTTTTTTTTAATTTTTATTGCTGAGGACTGGGATGATTTTTTATTAAACTCATATGTTCATTATTATAATTGCCATATTAGGAGCCAGCTGCTTACTCCATGCACTCCTTATACAGTTTATCACATTATCCATGCCTTTACTACCTTGCATAGCTTTGCCTCAAAGGACTTTCTACCTGCACTGCTCTTGCCCTTTTCCAGAACTACTCTGCATATGTTAAGCATGTGTTGCTCCACTGGAATCATGCCCTGTGAAAGCTGGCCAGTCTTTTCTTGTTCACTGTTTTATGTATTCAGTCACTTTCCCAGGCAAAGATCTCTCCTCTTTTCTCTCTTGCCTAGTTTGCCTTCCAGGCATTTAAAGGCCTCTGTCAAAAGCTTTTTGTGAATCCACATTATGAAAAAATAATGGTTGCAGCCTAGCATAACATGCTCTTCACCATTAGTTAACATCCATGAATTCTATATGTATAGAACACAAGTTTTTGTGTGCATGTGTGCAAAAATCAAATTATCATCTCCTTAGACAAGTGGAATATTCTTAGCTACTGATGAAATAAACCTGCTCTTCCAGGGCCATAGAGTGCCAGTTATGCAAATAGGCAACTAAAGTACACAAAGCCCATTTTATATAAAAATTAGGAATATTAGGACAATTTATGAAATGTTCATCTGCATTTTCAGGAGCTTTTGTAGCTGGCACTTAATCTTGTCAGATTGCAGCCAAGAAGGAATAGGTGTAAAGGCTGGAGTATTTATGGGAATAATTAAATTAATGTTGTCGTGGTCTGTTAGCTCAGAAGGGGTGTGTTTGTTTGTTAGAGTTGAAGGAAATGCCAAAGGATAAATGAGTATGGTCAAGTGCAGACAACTAAAAATAAAATGAAGAGATGATTTTATAGAGGCATTTGTTCCAGAGGAAATAGCTGATGGAGTGTAGAGCTTAGCTGATGATAAAAACTACTGTGACAAATGACTGCAACATTAACACAAGCTTGGTTAATCAAGTCGTTCTTCTTATATTTTGCCAATTGTTAGTGTTTGTTTACTTTTTTAGGTTTTTATCAGTAGAAGGGTATGAAAAACAAAGAAAAATAGTCAGTAAGCTGGTTTTATTACTTTGCCTTTGTATAAAAGAGTTTAATAAATATGTTGTGGGAATTAAGGGTGGAACTTCAGCAAAATTGTACTGTATTCTTAATGGAAAACAAGGTTCCAAATCATAATGGAAAACAGAATTATTTTAAAAGATATGAAAGTTATCTGGTTCAAACCCTCATAAAATAAGCCAGGTAGGAAAGATATCTAGTGCAAACTCTCGTAAAGTGAACCATTTAAAATTTCAGCATTAGGCTTCTCAGATAACAAGCATGCTTTTGCAGTTACAGTGCAGAATAGAAGTAATTGCCATAGTTTACTATTGCTTTGGAACATTTGGGTGTCAGTGTCTAATGACATTCACATCCCATTATATAAATGGCTTCTTAAAAAGGTAATTATAATTACAACTAAGATTGTTACTACAGTTGTGTTAGATTAAACCTTGCTGTACAACTGTTGAACTAGAGCCTGCATACACTAAGGTGGGACAGTTGTCTTAATGATATTGTAGGAAGTATGCTTTTAAAATTAAGTCCCTTAAAGGTGCCCAAGTTTGGATCATGGTTTTTCCATGGAGTGGGGGGTAAAAAATAAGAAGCTTTGCCTTCCTGAGTTAAATGTATTGTGGTAGTTAAAATTTTAGTTCAAGAGCTAAGTGACTTTTATTGCAATTTTATTCTGGGCTTGCTTTTGATATCACTTGCTAAAATCATCAAAGGACGTGAACAATAGGCTTATGCATTCACTGGGAAGCATTAAACCAATTTAAGCCAAAATTTGCAAATGTGACTCATGCTTTTCTGTGCTTGATTGGAAGTGCTGGAAGAAAATCTGGTTTTACTTATGCTGCTTTCTTTATTCTCCAAAAGCAGGCCTGCTTATGGATGTCTATTGTTAGGACAGACTGTACATTATTGAAGTTTTATGCAGTGCTTTGCATGGCAGTATCCTTGCAATTCAGTTTTCTTGCATCTGCCATAAAATAAACAATAATTTTGATATTCAGGACCCCCTGTGGTGACTTACTCATTTTGAAATGTTGAAACTGACAACTTTACTGTATCTGCAGTAGTTCACAGTTTTGTGTGGTTTTTTTTATTCTGATACAGAGTTGCACATGGAAATTGTAGAATTATTTTGTTTCTATGACACTACTTAGATTTTGTATATGAGTCTTTTTAGTGATGATGTAGCAACTCATTAGGAGTAACATGAGAGTTCCTTTTTCCATATGGCTAAATTAGGTTTGTGTACCTTAGCAGAGCTTTGGGGAAGACACATTACAGTATTAAACTCTGACTATTAAAACATGAATTATGTTTGATGCAGATTCAATCAAGGATATAACTTGCAAGAAATTTTGGGGGATTTTTTTTTTTTTAATCTTGAAATTTATATTTTGACTGGGAATGGAGACCCTGTGCCTTGTAACAACTAAGAAAATCATGTTGTTCTTGATGGAATTTTCAATATACAAACAGGAATAAATCTCACATCCTTAGGCTCTCTAAGCAGGAGGGTACTTTTATATTGCAATTTTCATTACTTATTTTGAAAGATACCAAGAAAGGGTTATCTTTTTCTATCCAGAGTGTAACATAACAAGTGCCTTGTATATATCCTTGATTTGGCAAGCTCTTTGGGGCTGTGTAATTATGTGTCACTGTCTGACACTGACATACTAAAAGAAACTCCAAAGGTTCAGTGGAATTTGCTTTACTAACAGTAATATGTGACACTTGAATTCTGTGAATGCATAAAGTTGCATAGTTTGCTGCTCAGATTTATTTCTTTAACTATATATACTCTTAAACTATGAATGATAGCTGACCTTTCCATTTCAAGGGTTTCATTTTAGTTGCTTAGCAAATGCTTAAAACCCAATATTTACATAGATTTCATAGAGCAAATGAATTACTGTAGGCTCAGTTATCCGTGACTGATGTTATATGACATTTTCTCTGTGAATTTATATAGAACTTTTTCAGAAGAATTGTGTAATGAGCCTCTTAATCATATTTCATGCATTTGGTATTGATGGATATGTTTTTCAGTGTGCAAGAGACTCCAGAGGACACGACTGATTGGCTGATAATTGATTTAGGATAGTCAGGCTTGAATTGGGAGGGAAACAAAGCTAGTTATAAGAAGAACAAGGCACATTTTTGCGTGCTGTAAAGAAACATTCACATATTAAATTGGTTATTTGGATAAGTATACCTTGCACATCTAGAGCATTGTTGATATTTGATGTGGGCATGGTCACCTGTCAAAGCAGTTTTTTGACTCCTGTTCATAGATTCTGAATGTATTCTTTTTTGTTGTGATAGGTGAAAACAGCAAAGGAAAAATGACATGGTTTATGTAATGAAGAATAAGAACATGAAGCTAAGGACATCCAAAGGTTATTTCAGGAGTAATAGAACAAAATAGATGAAATGGATTATGATTTATTTATTTAATATTACTGGAACATGAACAGGGAATTGCTATTTTTAATACAAACTGCAAAGCATAATGTTTTGGCCTGAAAACGTTTATAGCCCAAATAGAAAAGATAACGTCAGGACTAGAGACTTAGTAGCCCAAGTGACAGGTAAGCTGAGGTCCCAAATCAGAAAGAATGTGCCACTGATCAACAGATCATTGATGCCAGTAAGATTTCTCACAGGCTTAAAGTTACACGTGAAGTGAAAACAATCTTGAGATACCACATCACAGCTGAGCTCCCTGAGTAGTGTGGGAAATTGAACTGAGATCTCTGAAGTGTTGGTTTACTTTGTTCATAGCTTTTCTGATGCCTGAGATGAGAAGTACAATCAATTCCCTATTAAGAAAAGGCTATGGAACGGGTGAATGTAGAATTAGGTGCATGTGATGTGGGAAGTGAATTTGAATAAAACTCTGCCCTTAATGAAGAAGCCTATTTATTTTAAAATCGTTTTGAAAAGAACTCAAGTCAGTATCATTGTTTAATTGTGGAGGCAGAAATTTGAGATGACAAATCAGCTCTTTTAAATGAGTAAAACAATGCTAGATAGTGTTAATTACTTAGAAAATTAGAAAATTACTTAGAAGATTAACAGCTAAGGAAAACCTTGACTTCATTGATCAGTTCTTGAGCAATTAGTTTGCTAAGTGGAGGTAATTCTAAAGTATCCCAGGACATTATTATTGTTCAGCTAAGTCTGTGGTAGAACAAGAATTTGTGTAGGTCAGAGTAGGAAGTTCCAAATGTTTGTTTTGTATTGTAGTGGACTTGGATCTTGGGCTGCTGGTTGTTACCAAAGCAGTGTTTGAGAAAACAGAGGGAGGAGATGTTACTCTTGTAGTTACCGTTGGTTGCTGTAGTAAGCTCAGCTTCCTTGCCTGCTTTTGAAAGCTTAGATTTCTTTTGAATGTTGCATTTAAAGTTCAATCAAACAAAGTGGTGAATGTCTCTTTACAGTCTTGCTGAGGGAACTTTGAGATGAGGTTATTGCTATGCACTGAAACCATGTGCTTCTTTACTTCTAGAAGAGGGAAGGTATTTCTTGAAGGCCTCAGGTCACAGCAGTAAGGTACTTAGGATTTCAGTCACAGTGCTATCTTTTTAACAGCATAAAGCATAACCATTTATTCATTTTACATAATTTACTTGTCTCCTGACACTGCATATGTTTTGATTCTGTTTCTTGCCTTTAAAAGGCCTCTAAGATATGTGGAATTCACTGACAAAATTTGGTTGTGTAAAATATGTAGAACTTTGTTGTTTTGTGATCATTTGTCATTTACTATGACTGACATGGCTGTAAGGTTGATGTATACAAATGAGGAAAAGCTCATTACTCTCATGGATATGGAACATCTGAGTAAGAAAGTGACTCAAAGGCAAGGAGCAATTTTGCATGTTACCATTGTGACAGTGAGCAATTTGTATTTTGGGGATTTTGACACACATCTTGAATGTCTGTTACCCAGGTATCTATTCCTGAAGTGGTATGTTGTGAAGGAGCCCATATATGTTGCTGCAGAGCTGCCTGACTGGTAAAATCAATGTGTCTGGACATTTTAACAGTAATATACACTGTTCTGATTTGGTGGTATTTTACAGCTATTGTGCATTTTGCATTTGAAAGCTAAACAATATGCTGAGCATGGAAAGTCAGACACAATGACTGTGCTAATCATCTTTTACTTCCACTATTCTGCCTGGTTGCATCAGATCTGATCACATCTAAGTCTAGACACCCTGTGGTTGTGTGCCATTCAGTTTTGAGCTCTTGTTGTCTTTCGTATTCTATGTTTGTAGAGGAAAACATTTTATAAAGATGCCTGTGACTGCTTAGGGCCATGTTGTGAAACTACAGGTGTGCTCTGTTTTAAATGCCCACCAGCTTGCCACATTTCAAGGGTCTGAGAACTTTTTTATGGCTTGAATATTTTTATCTAAGGACTGTGTGTTTTGTTTTCTTTTTCCTTTGGGTATAGTTCTGTAGCTTTGTTTCTGTTTCAGGACAAGATTAGAAGAAGAATGGAGGGTTGATTCCTTCCTTCCCCTAAAAAGAGGAAATATCTGCTAATAGAGTATCTGCCTGCCCCACAAAAATAAAGCCATCCAAATCTGTAGCATCTGAAATAATTGTGACCTCAGGTGGAATTCCACAAATGGAATGCATATATTTGTGTCAGCACATTGAGACCTGAATTTTGGAGCAGTTGCCAAAAAATAGCAAGTGGATTGTACTTACTTTGTGTTGGGGGATTTGGTTTACTTAAAATCTTAACCGAAATATCAGAATTTAAACAATCAATTTATTTACCACAATGTTGGCTAATTGTATGATTGAGTAGCAGAACAAGATCTGGATATTTAAAGAAGCTGGAAAAAATGGTAAGTCCTCTCATCAGTGGGCTTTATTGTAAAAGGGATCTTCGGTTAACATTGGCAAGTTGAACTTTACAGTCTCATGAAGGTCTTGAAGCAGAAATGAGGCATAATCAAATAGATTTTATTTCAAGCGGAAATGTTTTAAAATAAAGTATAATCACATTGTTGAATAAAGGCAATTATTGATTAACATTTCATGTTTAGTCAAATTTGGTAGCTTTTCTGATAGGTTTGACTTTAGGTTGTGCATTTGTCCAAATATTTTGTATTTAATTTTTTTCTTGTCTGTCACTTTTGCATTTACCTGAGATATTTGTCTTATTGCCTTGTTTTTAATGTACCCAAGGGGAAAATAAAGTGGGCTAGTAACCTTGTATTAAAAGCATGACTGGTGGATCCATATAAGCTGACAAAACCTTAGAGTGCTTTCAGGGATGCATCTGAAATTGGAGTTTTACAGTTCAACTCTAACTCATTCTCCAGGTACTGGCAAATCTCAAATCAGAGTGTAATGGTCCATATATTTTTGCAGTTAAAACTACAGTATTCAGGTACAGGAGTGCAAATTAAAGACTGAGTTTGAGTTCAACTTCTGCCTATAGTAGAACAGATTTTTTCATGCTGGATTAAACCTTAACAACTATCAGGCTAAGAAGGAAATTTGCCTGCTGGTGAAGGCAGTGTGGATCAGTGAACAGTATGAAGTTCATTTAAGTGGGAGACTAATTTCCTGGAGGCTAATCAAGTTCAGCTGAATGTGAACTGTCTGAGGACCATTGCAGGCCCTGTCTTTTGATCAAATTCTTTGGCTTTGTTTGCTGAAAAATAGATGTAGTTTCTACTCAGTTTCAAAAACCTTCACAGAATATTTGAGGCATGACTACCTAGTGGACAAGGGAAGAGCTACAGACATCATCTATCTGAACTTTTCTTTCACCCAGTCTCCCACAACATCCTTCTCTCTAAATTAGAGAGAGATGGTTTCAGTGAGGGGACTGGTAGGTGGGTAAGAAAGTGTTTGGACAGTTGCTTCCAGAGGTCAATGGCTTAGAGTCCTGATAGGCCTCAGTGACAAGTGGTGTCCCTCAGGAGTCTGTATTGGGACCAGTGTCATTTAATACCTTCATCAAAGTGATTGAGTGCACCCTCTGCAGATTTGCAGATGACACTAGGCTGGGTGTTGCAGTTAACACACCTGAAGGACAGGATGCAATCCAGAGGGGCCTGGACAAGCTTGAGAATTGGGCCCATGGGAATCCCATGTGGTTTGACAAGACCAAATGCAAGGTGCTGCACCTGGGTCCGGGCAACCCCGGTATTAGGACAGGCTGGGGGATGAACAGATGGAGAGTGGCTCTGCTGAGAAGGACTTGGGCATGCTGAGGGGTGAGAGGCTGGACATGAGCCAGCAATGTGCGCTTAGCCTGGAAAGCCAAACATTTCCTAGGCTGCATCCAGAGTAGCATAGCCAGCAGGGAAAGCCAGGGGATTTTCCCCCTCTGTTCTGTTCTCATGAGACCCCACCCACAGTACTACATCCAGCTTTGAGGTCCTCAGTACTGGCAGGACTTTGACCTGTTGGAATGAGTCCAGGAGGGGCCACCAAATTGATTAAACGGAGCACTTCTCCTGTGAAGAAACGCTGAGAGAATTGTCTGTTCAGCCTGAAAAAGAGAAGGCTTCAGGGTGTGTGTCCTTTCAGTATGTAGAGAGAGCCTTCAAGAAAGCTGGAGAGGGACTTATGACAAAGGCATGTAGTGACTGGACAAGGGGAAAGGCTTTCAGTTTAAATGAAAGAGAGTAGGTTTAGATTAGATATTAGAAGAAATCCTGTACTGTGAGGATGGCTGGGGAATTTGTGATGCCCTATTCCTGTAAATCTTCAAGGCCTGGCTGGGTGGGGATTCAACAACCTGGTTTAGTGAGAGGTGCCTCTGTCCATGGCAGGGTGGGTTGGAAATAGATACTCTTTATGGTCCCTAAGCCATATAAGAATGATTCCTGCTTTACAGATAGAGAGTCAGTTAAGGGTTTATTTGTATTTATGCTTAACTCATTGTGTAGAGTATTTTCCCTTGATCAGAATCAGAGCTGTATTAGTAACCACTGTCTTTAGATGGTTCCTATGTACAGGTCTGTAGTGCACAAGTTGTTACTGTAGCACGGTTGGAGGACACAGAGCATCTTTTTACCTCTGAGCATTTCCAGCCTTTCTGCAGGCAGTCAGTGATGGGGTTGAGTGTACAGAAGGCATGCAAATCTACCCCTCAGTAGGCAGGTGTTGCTTTGAGGCTTTACTCTCTTTTTTCAAGAATTGGTGTGTGAAAGGAATATCTTCCAAAACATTTATCTAGTAGTGAATTTCTGAGAAGAGAAGCTTATCTCTTCCAGACAGTGACTGCAGGTCTGCTTTTCCAAAGAATAGGTGGCTGATGAGTACCTTGCAGCTCCTGGCAAGCTATGAAGCCTTGCATTAGCAACTACATGACAACAAAACATCCAACTCTGATGACATTTTTAATGGATAAGAAAAGTGGCGGACCATATTAGAAGTTTGGGATTTTTTCTCCCTAGGTATATTTCATGGCTGTGTCTTACTAAATTTGTTTGATAAAGCTTTTAAACTATTTGTTGCTTCTTTTCTGTTTCCAGTTTGGAAGAAGCCCTGATATCACTTTAGTGCAATAGAAATTGCAAAAATAGAAGGAATGACTGTATAATAAATATCATTCTTGCTTATATTGAATGATTTCCAGGAAGCAGATTTATACCAAATTATGATGTTTTAATGATGAAAAGTACTAATATTTTCTGAAGAAATTACTTATTTGCAGGAAGCACTCTGTTCTTGAAGTCACCTGAGTCTAGGTGAATCATGGAATAGTTTGGGTAAAGATGATGTAGTAATTCATATGTTCTAAATAGTTACAGGGGTAGGGCTTATTTTTTTCCCTTTAAATTCAGCATTGCTTAGTGAACAGATTGCATATATGAAATCCATTGAGCTTGTTGACTCTCTCAGCTTCTGCAGGTATTAGCCAGAGTATACAAAGAAGGTAGCAGGGATTATGTCCATGAGGATTGCTTTGTTACTAGAGTTCTCCAAGGTGTAGTTTGGTAGCCCCTGTAAAGATATTGAGTATATAGCACAAAACTTACTGTGGATAAGTTTAGACTTTAGTAGTGGCAGATGGCAGAACTGTTCAGTTTATTTGTTCACAGTTTACTGTTTAAAACTCTGAGTGGTGTATTTTGTTAAAAAAGTGTGGGAGGGTGCCAAAGAATGGAGAATGGGGCTGCTAAGTAGGGAAGGAGTGGTAAGTAGAGGTAGTGCAGCAGGAGTGCAGGTTGGGAGAGAAGAGTGCAGGGCAAAGAAGTTTAATGAAGATGAGAAGAAAAAGATTCTCACAAGGATTCAAAAGACTTGGTAGGATTGCTTCAGTCTAGGGCAACACTGAAGACCAATGATCTGGAAAGTAAGGCTGGATAAAAGGGAGAGTTGCTCTCCTCAGTGGTATATTCAGGGAAATTACCTAGCACCTTGCCAGTCTTCAGTTTATACTTTCTGTATGAGAAACCAGGGCAATAACAAGTAAGCAGAAGTTTTAAGTTTGGATGACTACCTCTCCGTCATTTCTCTTCATTTAATAAGTTGATTATTGCATTGCTCATGTTCCAGTCTGGATGCTTATTTGAAAAAGATTGCTTTTTTAACTGCCCTTTTTCCTCAAGTAATTGTGCATGGCTTATTGGTCCTTCTTATATACAATGATACTATACATAAATATTACTTTTAATGATGCTTGTGTAGATTATTCTTTTCCCAGAGTCCAATTATCTTTTTTTATTTAACGATACCTTTTATGATAAGTGTTCATGATAGCTTAATGTGTGACTGTTCTGACTGATTTCACCTGAATTACTTAATTAAGAAGTATATATATATATGGAAGAAAAGGATTTATCTCAGTTTATTTAGAATAAGCTTTTGTATTTCTTAAATGATAAAAAGGACTCAGTTGAGAGATAGCTGTGGTGTTACTGAAAACTTGGTACAGAACTCATTCTAACTCTCAAGACTGCTGCTATTTGAAATTCTTACCCAAAATTGCTTGTTGGTATTTCTGCTTTTTTCCCATAGGCAATGTTCAGTCTCTGCATGGTTGAGAGTGAAGCTGATGAGGTGAATTTACATGGTGTCACAAGCCTCGGTTTAAAACAAGCCCTGGACTTTGCATATACTGGACAGGTATTGTACAGTTCTTCAAATTAAGAAATAAAATCAAATGCAACTGAGTATTATCTTTTTAGAGAAAATAATAGACAATAGTTTTCTTGTACACGGCTCAGTACAAGTTTTTTTGATTTAACAGACCTTAATTTTCTAATATTGTGGTGGATTTTTTCTTTAGAAAGATTGTTTAATAAAAGCACTGCTTTATGTGCATCATTGTCAGGTAAGGAATCATGTAGGGCTTGGAAACCGTTTTTATGGTTGCCTGACTATTCATAAAATCTTAATGTGAGTTGAATCTGCTTGCTAAATTAAATGTAAAGAAAAGTGTTTCCCTTATAATAAATATTTATAAACTCTGCTATGCTCGACAAATTGTGTAATTGAGGGGAAATATAGTCTCTTACTCTCTGGACAGATGCAGTTGAGGCATCTTTGTAAATGCTTGTAGGTACTATATGTCTTCATTTTGGCCCTCTTTATTACCACAGGTTAGGTATTGCACTATGGTACTTCAGAAAATACAGAGTAATACTCCTTTTCTTTCTGTCCCATGCCAAAAACAAACAAACAAACAAACAAAACCTCCCCCCACCAAAAAAAAAAAAAAAGGGGGGGGGAAAAAACCCTAAGCTTTTATTACCTGCCATATCTCTGCACTGCATGCTTGGAGAGTGTTGTCGTGTGACTTTGTCTCACTTCAGGGTTCATGGACAGTGAGCTCAGAACACCCAGCTATTTTTGCTTTGGACTTTAAAATTCTAGATAACCAAACTATTTCTGGAATATCACTACAGCAGTTGAGGCCATTGACGCACTAGTGACGTTTATTAGTTAATTTTGAAAAGGAAGGCTTAAATCCATATTATGATATTCTGAAGAGTTACTGGGTTATAAAAATTTAAGGCATCTGCTTCCATACTGTGAATTGAATATATGACCTTATGTGGATATTTTTGGGTTTTTTTGTTTTTCTTTTTAAAGGAAGCTAAGTAGAAAAAAGGGGGGAAAATTACCTCTTTTAAAGGAGCTATTTTTGTCACCAGTTCAGAAAACAGTTATGCTTTAGCATCAGTCTTGGAGACTAGCACTTGAATTTCTTTGAAAAAATTTGAGTTTGTGCTGTTTTGGAAAACATAATTTATTCAAAGATTTCTTTGATGTAAATAATAAACAGTAATGCCATACTATATTAATGAATGAGCTGAAGATCTCAGTACATTGATATGCTTGCTTTTCTTTCAGTTGAAAGCTTTTGTTAAAAATTGAATATCTTTGACAAAAATGAAAATGTTAGATACCTATACATCATCATATTAGTAATCTAAAACTATAGGTTGGTCATTCTTGAGAGAAAACTATGGTTAAATGAAAGTATTTTTTTGGAAGACAGGTTGTAAATTATTTCTATCTGACCCATCCTATCTGCTGTGATTAGAGGCATTCTTCATATTTCTGCAAATTTCAAAGTCTAGCAAACCCATGTAAAATAAATTGAGAACCTTTGAAAGGATGGATATGGCCTTTATGTAACCCAGCAAGGGGTTGCTTCCAAGACAGTATCTTCAGACTCCTAGAAAATATGTACCTTCTGTCCTTGGCCCTTCAGAGATTGAGTCTTTCATTTTCAGGCATAACCTACTTTGAATAAATGAGTGGGTTTCCTGAGTTAAATATAGATGTGCATGTATGTACAGTTGCTCATACATATAAGTGATTATAAGGCAAGGCTTGCTCTGTCGTGTCTGTCAGATACACCAAGTGCTGCTTTGATGCACAGACAAATGAGAAGGATCCTGTAGGAGTTCTCTTGTAAAGATACCTTTGAAATACAACTCAGTGAAATGTGGGTCTGAGGCTTAGCAATGTCTCGTTTCCCTTTCATCCTTGAAATTCTCTTCTGGCTCTGTGTTTGTATGTATTGAGCATTGCTTATGCTCTGACTCAGACTGACAGAATCTGGGTGAACATTTCAAGGTAGTGAGTGGGAGTAATCCACAAAGGCTATTAATAAATAACTGGATTACTCTGTGCTTACATCAGAGAGTTCTGAAAACAGAATTGTCTTTAGCTTGGTTTGCAAACTCTTCCTGTTTTTAAAAGACAAACAAAATATTTCTCAGTAATCCAAAAATCACTCATGCCAAATATAACCTTATATTGCTTTGAAAATGTGCGTATCAAGATGTGAACTTTAGTGCCTCTTAAAAGTGAAAACATGAACTCTCTCTCTTTTTTTTTTAAATCATATTTGGCAAAAATATTAGTTCAAAAAATTGGTGTTTCTGTAGGTAACACTGTGGAACTCTCTAAAATATCCATGTCTAAACAGATAGGTAAGCAGTTGCAGCTTTCTTCTCTTTACTTCTTTAATATACTACATTTATATTTGGCACATTGCACTTCAAATTGAGTGCAACTTTCAGTGTAAACTAATATATTGGAGACATCTGGTGGAAATATTTAATATTGCACAATGGCAGTATTTGATGCCTGCAGTTTTTGAAAATTATTAAAATGAAGAAATTTAAATTTTAGGATGACCATGAAATCTGAAATTAAACTCTGTCATCCTTGCCTCTTTTTTTAAAATTTGAAATCTTCTTGCAGACTTCAAATACAACCTTCATCTTCCTGTCTACTTAGGCAGATAGGACCTTATTGCAATTACTGTTGAAAATACTTTGCTTTTTAGGAAAAATTGATTGTTCAGAAGAAAAGAATGCTTTAAAACTCAAGTATAAATATAACTCCAACTGAACTAATCTATTACTGTGGTCCTTAATAATTACGAAGAAATTTTGGTACAGAAATAAAAAGACTGACAAAAGGGATAGCAGTTGACTTTGATTTTGTTCTTTGCATGTATGTTCTCAGTAATCCTTGAATAATAAAGTCTTCAGCAAAGAATGTCTTAGATATGTTTCATATTGTTTGTGGGCATTTTATTATGTAATCCCCATATTCAGAATTCAGAGGTACAATCCTTCTCCTGTTTAGTTGACTATTTTCCTGTTGTAGTTGCCATATCCTTTCTTCCCAAAAGGTCTTTAAGGTCATTTTCTCTTTCACTTCATAGTTGGCAGTGGTAAGGCCAGGCCAGAGTCTCAGTGAGTGGATTACTCACCCTTTCTTCTCACAAGGACATTTTGTGGCAGATGTGCCTTGGAAGGGAGAGGGATCAAGTACAATCAATTTACAGACTATATGTTTTAGAATACTCATATAGAGAAGCATTTCTAGGCAAAGAGTTTGGAGTTCACAATTCTTGCTGTCAAAATAAGACCCTTAACCACTGTGTCAGAGACTCATGGGCATTGTTATCTTCTCTTTTTGACTACCTTTTCTAATTTAAACTCATTTGTTAGAAAGAGACGTAATCTTACTTGGAGGAATGGGATAGCCAGTAAATAGGCCAGTGTAGCTGGCTGACAAGTCAGAGGAGCACTGGCTTTAATTTGCAGTGGATGGTTGTGATCCTGATCAACAAAAATACAAATACAGAGTCTCATGCATACTGAAATGCTTCAGAGCTGGATCTTTCTTCATTGTTAATATGTTCTATCATATGTCTTTAATCTATGGTGACAAATATTTTGCATTTAGATAAAATTTTATTTGAGGACCTCAAAACACATTACAAAAGCAAGTAATCCCTCTCCCTATTTTGTTGTTTCACAGACAGGAAATTAATTTGGGGGGAAAATAACTTTCCAAAGACAACACAGCACACTAGTGGCTTTTTAGTGCTTAATACCAAGTTCTGTTAAGTCCTATTTCCCTAACTGGCTGGTCTGTTTTTTTCCCATAAACTCTAATATTTTGTTTCTGTATTAATAGAAATTACATCTTCCTTAAGTTATATTATTATCCTGAATTAGCAAAGCTAAAATGAAAGAATTAGTGAGGAAGCTCTTATATATAAGTCTTTTTATATTCAGCTCTTTCTCCTAAAGTGAATTTTGGGGAAATTTGTCATGTTATTCCTTCTAGCCCAAGATTAACACAGCCTTATTACCTGACTATAGAATGCTGAAATGCTTCCTTTTATTAGAAGCCACATACAAAGTTGCACTTATAATGATTCAAAAATAGGCTTCAAACTTTGTTATTAGCATATTTATCAGGTTTTCTTTTACTCACAAAATGCTAATGTAACAGCAGTGTTTCAATAAAGGTAATATATTATACCAGTTACAAATATAGAACTTCATTTTATTTCCAGGTATGTTGCTCCCAATACTATTTTATTGCATTTTCAGTGTGAGTCCTATTTAACTATTGCCTTTACTTTGTATTCAGTTGAAACAGGTCATCCTCTTAACAGCTATTACTACTTTACCAAACAGATTTCAGGAAATCAGGTAGAGTACCATCACATGTTTTTTTAAAATTCATGCACACAAACCTCTGATTAGTTAAAATATTATCTTATATCTCTTTTTTGAGCTTGTTCTTTTAGCTTTTTTTAACAGAATCCATGAAAGAGTAAAAGATCTTCTTAGATAGTAAAGAAATAGTAGAAATAATTATTATTTCTAAGTACGACTATTTCTCCTTATAATTTCTTTGATTCCTTTGTAGAATCTTTGCTTTCAACTCCCCTCCTCATCTGATGTTTTTCTGGTGATCAACCAGTATTTCATCTGCCATTTTTAGTTAAGACCAGGGGAAGGCAGCTGTCAATATCTTAGTGCCCCTTATGGTGTTAATCCTCCCTTGTGGATGGAGGTGTATTGCAAAGCTGTATTGAGGTGGTTGATTTTCTTGGGTAAGTGACCTGCTGCATCCTTTGAACAGCAGTTCCACTGGCTGCTTTTAGATTAAAACAAATCAATTAAACTACCTGCTGTCCCTAGCAAAAGTGACTTCAGCTCTTTTCTACTGGGGACAATTTGCCAAAGTCATGGATAACTGAATACAACTGTGTGTTACTGTAAATAATTAATATAATTTTTCAATGCAATTTCATAGCAAAATATATGAATTTGATACTTAGGTTTGGGCACTTCCTTTTCCACTTCTCTCAGGATAATCTTGTTTCTGTATCTAGCACTAGGTTACAGCTACTAGGTCCTAGGTTCACAGTTCAGCTGCAGATTGTCTAAAAGGCTTAGACTAATAACAGAGCTTTAATTAACTCTGTGCACTTCATTGTAGAGAAAATTAAATATTTCACTTTATTTGCTCTGGACAGGAATAAAGGTAGGGACAAGATAGCTTTCCTAGTGCTGAAAGTGATTAAAGTAATGAAACACTTCCCAAAGAACAGTGAATTTGCTTGGAGTTTTGTTTATCCAAACCCTCTTTATTTATAGTAATGGTACTTCATAGTGGTGTGAATCTATGTCAGGGAAAGTTCAGGAAAGGTGACAGGTCATTGAAACAGATTCTCCAGGATAATGGTCATGACATCAAGCTTGTTAGAGTTTAAGGAATGTCTGGACCTATGTTTAGTTTTGGATAGTCCTGCAATTAGTAGGGAGATAGGACTGCATGGTCTTTACGGGTGCCTTCCAAATTGAAACATTCTATGATTTTATGATGTGTATGCTGTGCATTGAACATGGATTTTCTTCTAATTTTATGGAAAAATATTATGATGTATCAGAGGAATGCTGGTCATGCTGCTTTCTGGCATTGGCTAATGAGACATCTGAATTTTGTAAGAAGTGCTACCAAACACTGTGTGCCAGGATTTGGGCAGTTGCCTGTAGGGGACGAGAACATTCTTTCCTTGCTCACTTTTTTGAAGTAGCTCTCATCAATGTGCAAGGAGCTCAGTATTCAACTGAATCATGAATGAACAGGGAGACAGGCAGAAATGCTATCTGGTTGAGAGTGAAATGCAGTCTAAATTACTTTAAAAGAAAAGTTAAGGTGTTTGATTGCTCTCAAGCACATGTAATGATCTCCATCAGGCAAAAACAACTGATACTTGTGTTTGATGCCTGTCTTGTTTGAAATGCTGATCACTGCAAGTGTAGTGAAGGAGGAATTTTCTTTTTCATCAGAGTGGCAGGAATCTTAGAATATTTTTTTCTTGTTTTCTATGTTAAATTCCATACATTTTACTTTCTAGAATTTTCTGACAGTGCTGCGTATTTCCTTACTGTAGGAAAATGGGACTTAGGAGAACTTGGTATGAAGCGCATTAAGAGCCAGTAGTGTGCTGTGCTGCCTTTGAAAAGTTATTCTCTCCCAAATTAAATGACTGCTTATTTCCTTACTGTTACAGCGTAATACTGGTGTATTTTTAATGTGAATCATGCCATCATCTCTCTTTTCCATTGCCCCACAAGCAGCTGTATAGAAATGACAAAAAATATGGGGGATATATGAGTAGCTGGAATGAAGGTGACAAAAGTGCATCTTCAACCTCTTGACCTTTGTCTGGGTGTGCAGTTTAGCCTCCTTGGGCCTAAAGCTGCTATTGTTTAGGGTCTTTAAAAATGTATGGATTAAATATAGTGGCCTGCAATATTCAGGGAATAGAATGTTCTAGTTGTTCTTTCCAGATATAAACCTCATGAGACTCCACAGAGGTGATAGTTAATCTGGATCTTACCTTCTCCCTCAGGCTGTAAGTTGCTTTTTTGGAAAGGACAGTTTAAGGAGTTTTCTTTTCATTCTTTTTTGGCTCTTATTGTCCTCTTTGTTCTGACCTTACAATTTTTTGTAGGCCTATAGTGCTTTGTTGACTGTAGGAGGATGGGTACAGGAGGCATTAAAAGAGTTTGGAGGACATTTTTGATCTGGAAAATGTGGAGGTGAGGCCTGAGTACTTGTTCTTATGAAAGGTTGGTGGTTTTTACACACTTTGTTGCTACAAGTCTCAAAGAAGATTGAAGAAAGAGGCAAGATATATGATACCAGTTAAGTATTTTCCCATGCTTACCCACAGTCCTAAGGTGTTGGAGGGGATGCAGGTTGAGTTGGGAAAGGAAGAGAGAAATCTTGGGGTAAGAGGAAATAAATTGTAGTTTTGAACGGCTGGCTGGTGAGTAAAAATTCAGATCAGGGTTTTAAGGCCCCTGTGTTTTTGTAACAATGGGGCTGGTTATAAAATCCCCATTTCTGCTTCAGGATTATGCTTTACAAGGTCAGGTTTAATTTACCATTTTCTAGTTCTTGCATTTGCAGAGAAGCTTTCTGCAATATATCCACAAAGTATAAGTGGATAAGTTTCCAGATAGATTAAAATTGTATGTCTAAAAATAGTGGATCTAAGAAATTATCTGCCTTTCTGGATCTTACAACCTCAGCTTTCTGTTACAAACAGCCAAATTTTACATTGCTCCAATCCTTTGGGCTATGAGTCTGACCACAGTAGGGACCAGACTGTATTTTATGCATCCTCTCTGGAGGGTTTGTGGCATGATGGAGAGTAGAAAGGCTGCTTTGAAGAACAGGTTTCTGTTTGAAAACAGTCATTGTAAGAGCAAAGTAGTTTCTCAAAGTAGATGAGTTTGAAAACGAGCAGTATGTCCGGCTTGGTGGCTTAGGAAAGGAAGTTATTCATGTATTCCAAGATCTGTCTGTTGTATACAGGGTAAAGGCACTTAAGGGGGTTTTCTTGGGTACCATCATATGCCAGAGAAAGTTGAAAAGTATGATGAAAATAACTTGGAAATAAGGATTGGATAAAAGGTGATTGTAAGATGCAGCCAGGTGTGATTCCTTGAATTGCATCTAGTTAATCTTAATGTAAAAATAGTACAGCAACCAGCTGTACTTTATATAACCTGTGTCTTAATATAGCCTGTGTCATGAGAAAGCACATTCTTCACTGGTGAAGGTTGCAGTTTTTGTCTGAATTTGATGGGCCTAAATTACTCTTAAGTTTCTGCCCCAGTAATTGTGCCTCAAAACACTTGGGTTGAGGATGGATTACAGAAAATGATTAATCGTCTCTATTTTTTCACATTTCAATTTATGATGAATTTTGAAGTTGTGACTCTGAAGTAGACTTTGCTCTCTTTAATTTGCAATAAACATCATTCTGTAGGCCTCAGAGCTATTGTTTTGAGACCAGAGCCGAGTCAGTCACTGTGTGTACTTGTGGTGTGCATTTACTATTAATATTGAGCTGGAAGGTTTATATGTATAATATATAAACACCTATGCTGGTAATTAATAAAACCCAAGCAATTGCTTTAGTGTATAAAAGCTCAAAGGTGTGGAATAATTGTGAATTACCCCAGTTTCAGTAGAAGGAAGGCTTGCAATGTTTTCTTCCTTCTTTACTTAGCATTTTCTTTCCCTTGTGGATTTCCCCAGCATGCAGTTTTCTGATGGCAAACATTCAGCCTAGATGAATTAGTATTTTTACCTATATCCAAATGAGTGTTGAATAAAAGTTCAGCTAGTTCCATTTAAAACAAATTTTTGTGAAAAGATAAACTAGACTTTCCTCCATTATCTTGGGAAACACAAAATTGAATCTCTTTCCTTAGAATATAGCTTCCATGGTATAAGAGGGCTGTAAAAATGGAAGGACATGTAGTAAATATATCTGTCACCTTGAAAATAACTTTTGTTGCTGACTTTGTGCAAATCACCTCTAGACAGCAGCCAGCCACTCTTCTTGCCTCTTGTCCTACTTCTTATCTCATAGTGCTACTAGTATTATTTGTAAATGGATTGCTGTAGCTTTAAAATACATTATTATTATCACAGTTAAATATAGTTTGTCTATGCCTACTAGGTACTAATCTGCTTAGGGTTGTGGTTCTCAGGCTGACACTTAGTAACGTGCCGCAGGATGGCAGCTTCCTCAGTGTCAATCATGTCTGGATTCAAAACACTGCAAGGTCTATACCAGATTTAGTCTGACCTTAAGTTCTCACTTGAAAATACTTGAGAGTGTGTATGTATAAAAATAAAATACTTTTGAGAGTGTATATATAAAACAAACAAAAAAAACCCTTCTATTTTTTGTGGTTTTTTTTTTTTTTAATATCTATGCCTGTTGGAGATATTTTTCTATCTGAAATCCATTCTAACTTTCTGTTCAACTGGCTCTTATCATGCATAGCAACCTCAGCAGCAATAACCAAAAACCTGGATTGTGCTGGGCCTGGTTCTCATTTACAGTAGGATTCTTACATGGATTTCTGGCTAAATAAAGAACCTTCATGTCTTATATAGTGTGCAAACGACATATAATGTTCACTTAAAGCCTAGTATTAATAAATGTAGTGATTTGCACAAGCATTAAGGATGTCATACAGAACTCAATGTAAATGGCCTCTTGACATAGGCAAGGATCAATCACCTTCTCTCCTCCCCCTCCTAATATATCCATGATTTTGTGGTTTTGCTTGAAGAAATCCATACATGTTTTTTTCATTTCCTTCAAAAATAGTTAAACTACAAAAGATGCAGTTGAGTATCTTTCCTTTTGTTTTCCATTTTCCTTATTCCACTGCACTTGAGGTATACAAATGATGCTGTGAGATTAAAACTGAATTGTGTGGTGTGGTCAGAAAGAAAAGGATCTGCAAGCAAGCTTTACTTCCCTGTGGAGCAGTGAGAGACTGACCTCATGTGGTGTAAAACCAAAGTTGCCAGGGGAAGTACAAAGATAAAATTGAGTAAAGCGAGCATCTTTGAAAATTTAATTTTTCTCATGCATTTCTGATTTTTTTTTTTTTTTTTTGGATGTTGCTCTACTTAAAAAAAATTTAGTCTGGAGAAGTTTGTAGTCTGATTACTATTAAGAAGTTGACCAGTGTCCATATTCCCAAAGATATTTTTGTGTCCCAAAAGGGATGCTCTAACAAGCTGACCCAAGACAGCGGTCTATGAGCTGTGGCCCAATTATCCTTGCTGCTGCCTGTACATGATTTTAATTGAAAGGAGTAGGAGTTTCATGTGAGCAAGTAGCTGAATAATCAGTCTTGGTTTCCAGGCCCTTTCTGGCGCTTCCCCAGCAACATGCTCATTGTGCTTTCAGAACCCTGCTCTCTAAAATGAAGACAGTGGTTAGGAAAATTATAAAGTGGCACCATGCAGAATAGGCAGGGTGTTCCTAGTCTGTGTGTGTTTTGCACACATGAATGATATTAATAGGGGAGACTTCTGAGTCAATTCTGTTGGCCTGATTCATCAGTATATGTGGAAGGATCTAAGAATACAGATAACAAAAGGAGGTTTCATTATTTTGAGAAGTCTCCTTAAACAGCTCACATTTTAGTTTCAAAGGATTTAGGGGGTATTGTGACTTAGGGACTCTCATGGAAAAAAAACAACCTCTAAAAAAAAGGTTAAAAATCCTGTGGGAAGTTCAGATGAACTTTAGAAAATCTGTCTCTATTCTGTAAAGACTTCTCTATATGCTTAATTGTATTTTGTTCTTTATGTTGACTTAAATATCTGAAATAACAAAAGCCTTTCATATTTTCTACAACTATTCTGAGTACATCTTCCAGATGACATACCTTCCATTTTCTTCTTTACAGATCCTCTTGGAACCAGGGGTGATACAGGACGTCCTAGCAGCTGGGAGTCATTTGCAGCTGCTGGAGCTTCTTAGTTTATGTTCTCACTATCTCATTGAGGTGAGGCTTTTTGACTTGATCATCTGTTTCTTTTTGGTACACTTTTGTTTCAAGCCTAATCTCAGTAGGAGACTATTAGTGCAATACCTGATGTAATCTAAATGGCAAAAACTGGATTTCAGATCTGAATGTTGGGTGTAATTTGGGTTGGTAGATGCTTTATCCCTGCATCCATTTTTTTTCCATTTCATTCCTGAAAACAAAGAATGATTCACTGATTAATATCAGCACATGGGGGTTTGATTCCCCCCTTTACCAGGGAATTTGCTTTCTTCTACCTCAGTGCACCAAATGTGAAGATATTTCCCTGTTGGGATCATGAGTATTGTGACAAATTCAGATGTGCAATTCACAGCAGAATATTGATGTGTATTCCAGGGCACTACAGTCTCTCACTGAAGGAACAGGGCTTATTACAATGGTACCTTATTCTCACTAGGCCTTATGCCCCTAATGCCAATGTCTTTATTGAACAAAAAATTTGAGTTGCAGTAAAGTTTTTTTTTTTCGTGCTAGGCTTGTATAGAAAATGGCTTCTGATGATGGCAAGAACACAGCTTTGACGGGTGTCTGTGAAAAGCCTTCTAAAAATAAAATGGCAATAGCAGTTCTACAGAACTGTTTCCTCATCTCGGTAGCTTTTCAGCACTGTTTCTGAAATCAGAGGTGTTAACTGCACCTGGGCAACACTTGGGCATGGAGATGCACATCAGCACAATGCTCTTAGTGTGCACTTGCCTTCCAACAGTGTAACTGCCTTTGAAAAGTTGGAGTGTGCTTGGCAGCACGCTGAGCTACTGAGTACCAAGGGCATGCAGGATCTCATGTTAAGAACTTCAGGATGTACTTGAAGGCTTCGTGTCTTACAGAGAAAGAGTCTGTTCTTTGAGTGTTAACCTTAGGAAACCATTCGAAATGTATGTTCAGATAATAAGGTGGTATTAATTTGTGCATTATAAATTGATTAGAAAGTTAAAGGAGCTGACAGAGTACTGCAATTGGTGTAAATTTTTTTTAGGAAAGCAAGAAGAGATTTAACTTTTCTGAGAAAGCAGACGTAGATTGTGGTGGGAAAGATTTGAGGAATAAGAATGGTGAGATACCAAATAAACCACAAAACCATTTGACCTACTAATTATCAGGCAGGCATGGGAAGGGGTCACTGTAATGAGAAGGATATAAATATAACACTGGTAATCATATACAATGTATTTAGTGGTCCTTAAACAAACCAGTCAGTGTGAGCATGTCTTTGATGCTTATGTGGCTCTTACTTAGTCACAAATTGAACTAAAGAGATTATTACAGCAAAGAAGCTACAGAAAATATTAAAGAGTAGGGAAAAGTTTTTTTTATTGTGTTCATCAAGTAGGGATATGAGAGGATGTTGGAAGAGAGCAGGTATATACTCTGCATAAATCCTTATGCTAACTTTTTCTGTTACCTGAGTTGAGTAGCCTTTGGTATCTGTAGCTCTTCTCTCAGCACCATCCTAATACTTTTAAACCCAAGACCGTTGCAGGGGAAAGACAGACAGCTACAGAGTTAGCAGTGCTTTGAATCTTGTCCTTAATGTGCAAGCTACAGTCAATTATTTAGGAATAGATTGCTAATGAATTAAAAAATAAATCAACCCCAAAATCACACTGGCCCCATAAAAAACGCAACATGTTGAAGTTAGAAAATATTTCTTCCAAATTAGTCTGTAATTAACAGACCGGTAAAAATTCTCTGGACATGACAATCAGAGAAACCTTTATCTTGGAAAAGCCCTTTATGATGAAGTCCAACTGCAAAATAACTTCCAAAAGAATCAGAGGTGTTTTAAGTCCTCTCCTGCTAATGCTTTTCGTGTTGATCTCATGTCTTTTGATGCATTTAGTCTCATGCATATATTTGCATGTTGTTTCTCTTTCTACAACTTACAAGATTACCATGTCTTTCATGAATCATAGAAACCACAACTCTGTAGCCTACAGTTGCTGTGGCATGTGTGAATGTGAAAAAGCACTGTTGTGCCCTGAATAGTGTGCCAGGGTAGGACAACTGGAGCTACACTGTTGTAAAAATTAAGAGGAACGGGGATCCAGTGTCCAGATTTACAGTAGTGGAGATAGGTAATAAGGTAGTGGATGAAGGGTAGGGGGAAAAAGAGGAGAATATGTGTTGGAAGACAGAGAGCAGTGCTAGTTTTGTAAACTTTTTTTGAATCAGGGTCTCATTTTAATAGTTCAGAACCTGCATGCACATCTGTGGGGTGGCTGTAGCTTATATCATGTTGGGATTTAGGCTGTATTTTACTCTTTCTACAGTATTTTTTTTACTAAGTTTTCCTCAGTGAGGCATATCTGTAGACAAATTTGCAGTGTGAATAGATCACAGTAAGAATTTACCTGACTTGTTTGTTTTGTACAGTTGCAGTCCATACAAGTAATCAGCCTTGAGTAGCTGCTGTAACTTTTTTAACAGAGGTCAACAAGGTACTGCACATTAAAATGGTGACATCTGTCAGGTCCAAACTAATGAAATCAAATATCTGTTTATGTTATTATTACACGTATTATTGTGTAAATTAACTTTAAAAAATAGCTTTTGCCTTATTTCAGTGCTATCTGCAAACAAAATCTGAATAGTTGGAGAAGGCTCTGCAGATGGTAACTGGAGTATCTTGTCACCCTATGTGCTGTGATACAGATGGTGGAAAGGGAATAGTACTTGCCCTTTCTCTTCTCTCTGATGAACGAGTGTGCCAGAGTTCTTCATTTACAGTGCTACTGAATTACTTTCATGCTGGTTTGGGTTGTTCAGATATCAGGAACTTAGCTTAGTTTAGCCAATTCAGGAAATACGGTGTGTGACATCTAGCTGTCACTTACTGTTCTGTATGATGACACAGAGTTTTAACTTGTTAGGGTTGTCTTTAACTGTTTTGATTAGACCAAGCTTTTCCTGTATGAATGCTGCTCTTATTGTTAGCACTTGTTCCAGCTCTTCTCTAGATGTTCCAGCCTGACCTTTCATTGGAACTGTCTTGAACAGTTTTATCTCTTTTTGATACTTTTATCTGGGACCTGTAATAATTCCATGCATTTCAATAAGGATGGGGTTTTTTTTGCTACAAATGCAATTGGCATTGCCTAATCATGTATCTGTTTCAAGGCACATTGGTAGTCTATGAGGATCCAAAGAATACTGTAATGATCTGATTCATCTAAGATGACTGCTGAAGTGTCTGATTGTCAAGAATTACTTGTAGTTCACTGGGGACAGAATGATTTCCAGCCAATGCTCACTTCTATATTGACTGGTCTTTAAAGAATTTCCTCTTGGTTGTCTCAGAATAAACAAAATGTTATTTTGACTATGATGGATCTTATTTCTTATAGACTAAACAGCTTAGAGGACTTTAATTGTTTTATGGATTTCAAAAAAAAATCTGTAACAAATTGTTTAAATTGCATTTATGGCAACTTTTTAAAGAGTTCTCAATCAAAAGAAAGACAGGAAAAAGGAGAGGAACATTTTCTCCCTCCTCTTTATTAGGTAACGCAGTGGAGGTTTCTGACAACACTGCTAGTTTGTTAAATGCATTTTATTATCTATAAACTTCTCATTATCAAGTGTTCAGTAGCATCTAATGTTGATTCAATATTATAATTTAAAAACTCATGCTCATTTTAGATTAATAATTTACTAATTTTTTTAAACTGTGTTAAATCATATTTTATTTGCAAACAAGAGCAATGCCCAAGTATTCCTTACTTAAGGTCTTAATTCCAGCTTTGTGTAGTGCAGACTTCTCCCCCCATATCAGTGTTGTCGTACCTTGAATTATGATTATTCCACAACCTCTTCTGTTTGGGGGTTTTGTTTCTAGCTTCATTTGTAGAAGGGGACTCTTTTGAAGCATGCTGATGTATTTTATTTGAGATACATACATATTCATGAATCTCTCATGTCATCTGCATAATTCTCAGGTACATTAAACATTGAAACAAGGCTTGTAAGCGCACACATCTGTCTCAGGCTGCACAAACGGTAAGGCAATGCAATTTTTCTTAACTGCTGCAGAGGTGTGGGAGAGCTAAAGACTTGAACCTTGTGTACCTTCAGCGGCACTAAGGTCTGTGATCACTCACACAGCATTTGCTTGCAGTGTGCAACATCCCATTCTCTTAGGTTCTTGTTTCCCAAGTTCCTCCTCCAGCTCAGATTGATTGTCAGTTTTGGCTGAGGTTTTTCAAAGGAGGCTAATGCAGAGAGCTGCAGCCAATAGGCAAACTTTGAAATATAACAGGAAGGGGTATCTGAATACCTCCTTTCCCTTTTAAAAGTGGACCATATTTGTCATTTGCCATAAGCAAGAGATTGGTAAAGTCATTCAATGTGGTGGACATTTGAAAATGGATTCTTTAAATGGAACTGTAGAGAACATGGTATTAGGAGTGTGTTTGTGATGACCTATTTTGCACTTTAAAGCTTATGAATGTTTTTGTGAAGGTTACATGACAACTTTATTCTTATGCAAGAGAATAAATGTGTTAAAACATTTATTCAGAACATAAAAATGTTTGTTTCATGAATATGTCTGAGTTACATAACTGGTTGTAGATCTAAGAAGTTTTATCTTTTTCTTCAGCTGTTTGTGTATTCAGTACCAGAGAGCCACAAACTGCAAATTATTTCAACAATCAAAGAGTCTTAATAAGGAGGGAATGCTACTGAGAATATAAGTTTTTAATGGAATTTCCTTCTACTGATCAACAACAGCTCAGTGTTGTGTGGATAGTAATTGTTTTTTAAAGCAGAGGTTGATTTCCACTGGTATTCAGGAATCTGGGATATTTAACTGTCCATAATTGAAATTTTCAAGCTAAGTGATTATTCTGTGCATTCTGAAGTACAATTTTTTTTTTTTTTCAGTGGAGTTCTAGATACATCCTGAATTACATTCAAGGTACGATAGTTGTGGGTGAGGAGTTTAGAACATGCAGAACAGTTCAAAGAAAAGCACTCATTTCTGAGAGGCAGGACATGGCATGACTGTTAGATAGCATTTATCCCTCTAATTTTCTGGTGCCAGGTTAGGCATCTTTTGTGAAGAACAAATTAAGTTGACACAGTAGACAGAATCTGGGACGTCATTTATGTTATGTGTGTTGGTTGGACAGTGGCATAGTTTCAGTACAGACTTATTTGAAATGACTCTCCTTGTACTTAATGCTGGAAATGATTTCTTATTCTCACAGTTCCTAGGAGGAGCAGGTATAGTAGACAAGAGCAGTGATGATCCTGATTGCCACTGAAGTTACTCTGACTTGTAAAAATTCTTCTTGGGATTCTAAATGTTTTTGTGTCAAGTGAACTTGAAACTTTGATGCCAATTTTCCCATTAGTTTTAAGTGCATTAGGTTCCCTGCTAAATGGTAAATGTACCAGATTACTTTTTAGAAACTTCATTACATTAAATGGAACTCTGCTACAGGTATATCTGCTTGCTTGCTACTGAATGTCAGTCATACCGTCTCTAAAGACAGCTAATTTAAGCTAAAAAAAACCCCAACATTTTAGGTGAGTGACTAAAATAAGTCTGAGCACAGCATTGTGCAACAGCAGTCAACTGGAATTTTCTTGGAACTGCCTCTGTACTGTCCTGCTCTGGATTCTTGTATACTATAGCAGACAATGAGGAGGATCTGACCTGAAGTACAAAAATAAGATTAATCAACTCACAAATCCTCCTGGAATAATTCATGGTAATGATTGAAGCAGGCAAATTCTTGGGTAGAGGCATTTGATTTTTAACCTTCTACTGTAATGGTTAAATTAGGCTTAAAAACCCAAATTTTTTCTGGTGTACAAATGCCTAATGATCTAAATATTTTCTTCTAATTTTAAACTATTTGAATGTGCTGTAGATTGAAATATGTTACTAGTTTTAAATGGAAGAAGCTACAAATGAATTTGTATGTGGAATTAAAAGGATGAATGAGAATGGTTTATATATGTGGGTAGGCCAGAGCTTCAAAGCTATTTATTTTTCTTAGACCCAACTTCTCCATTTGAAATGGTGCCAATGACAATCCCTACTTTTGCTAAGATAAACTCCTTCAGAGATGAATTAATTTATACACCAGAGATTGAGAGCATCACCTTTGTATTGCTAGAAGCCCCAGACCAGTTGGGATTTTAGCTCCTGGGTTTTTCATATAGAGCGAATTAAACTGCTGGAAAGAAAATCTAAAGGTCATCTAGCAACCAAGGCTTGCTTTTTTTAACTATTACTGAGTTTTTAATCTAAGTACATGCATGCACACTCCTCTCAATCCCCCAGAATTAGTCACCACCAGCAAGCTTAAGTCTACCAACTTTATCCTGTGGTGAAGTAACCTTCCCATACTAAGAATACAAAGTAGACAAAAATGTCTTACATTTTTCTGGTTTTCCATGTTATGCAACCAGTTGTTGCCCTGCGAGCCTGCTATTTTTTGAAGGAGCAAGTTTTGTCAGCTGTTGTCATTGAGCTATTGATAGTCATAGGAAAAGTCCTTGGACAAAACTCAAAAATTTACCTTCAGGATTTTTTTCTTATCTCTTTAATATACTGATACATTACAGAGATAATGATCTGTATATATGGAATGTGGTTGCACTAGTGAGGATTCCAACTTAAAATGGGACTCAGGAAAAAAAATGGTGTTTTTCTCCATTTTTTAGTTGGTATCAGTGAGGAAAATAGAAATATACCAAAGTGACAATACCCAGTCGCTTTGAATCCCCCTCTTACTGTAATCCACTTGCTGCTATTTATACGCAGTGTGAATTGAAACTGATGATGGATGTGTTAAAAAATGATGCTGCAACATCTAGGTTAACTATTGCTGCCAAGATCAAAGCTCCCAGGCTGTCTAGGTAGTTGTATTGGATACACATTGCCAGTCCTGCAGCAAAGTTACAGGAGAGGTCACAAGTTGGGGAGAGGCAGTTAGTGCTGTATCTGCCACCTCTATGCAGATTCTGTCGGGAAGGGCGAGCAGCTCTGGTATGTGTTTTAAATAGGAAGAAGGAAACTGTATTGCTTCACAATTTCCCTTCCTGCCCTTCTCATCTTGTTCTAGCCAGTGTGGACTCTTTAGATGACACCTTTCTGTCCATCAGTCCCTGAAAGATTTCCACTTCTGGAATATTTCCTTTTTTTTTAATAAAGCTGTAAACAGGGTCTGATGAATGCAAGAATGCTTAGCGTACAAAATTCTGCCTTGGTTTTATCACCACCTGATCAATACTAATGTTTGATGTTCTCCCTGTCCCTCCCAGTCCTCAGTGTAAATTTCTCTTTAAATTCTCTTTACGAGTTGAGACAGTTTGGATACATCAGCCCCCAAACTGAAAGTATTTGTAACTGGGTAGTTCAGCTATCTTTATCTGCTTGTGTTCTCAGCGACATGTCCACTTAGAAATCTGGAGGTAAATTTTGTTTATTGCAAGAAATGACACCCAGAAGGCAGAATGGCTGAACTGGACTTGAAATGAGGCAGTCGGGGCCCTTCCTCCCCGGGCGTGGGCAGCAGGTGGCAGTGTGAGTCCATAGCAGTTTGAGCAGAGAAATTCAAGCTAAAATCAGAAAAAATGAAAAGAAAAATTATTTATTTTTACTCCGTATTAGTCTTCTGACCTAATCAGTAAAAAAGTCATTATTCACACAACACTGGGCAATATGCATTGTAATTTTTAACAAATAATAGGAAACTGTTAATGTTTTCACAGGAAATACAGTTCTGTCTTGTGCAGCAATGGTCATTTATCACTGCACTTTGTGAAATCACTCATTTGTTCTAATTTGAATGTAAATGACTCTAAGGTTTTACAAATAAGGTGACAGACTCACATAAATGTAATTGCAGGGTTCATCTCTCTCTTTTTATATATCACTCATTAAGTTATGAATTAAATACATCGTATTAAACCAGGGGCATGTCCAATGATGATATTGTAATGGCAAATTACTCTATGCTATTAGAGGTGTATTTTTTATTCATGGACATTAATTTGTCATTAAGCGGCATTAGTTTAGCACTTTTATGTGGAAGACGTGACCTGAAAGAGGAGACTTACAGCTCTAATGTGAAGGAAGAGGAATGTAGGCACCAGATATAGAGAGGGGTTTTTTACCTCCTGGAAAGAAGCAGAGAGAAATTTTATTTAAATTTGCTTTCATCTAAAGCAATTTGAGTTGTGTTAAACCATTTTAGCAAAGGTATTTCTGAAACAAGAAAATCCTTTGATTATAAAGTATTTACAATATGGGAAAAGCCAGAATGCTAAGTATGAAATGGTGACTATAAATCATTTGTAACCTATGAACCTGAAGAGAACACTGGGCTTGAAGTGAGTTACAATCTGATTTTATCTCAGAAGTATCACTGTGGAAGAGAGCTAATTGTTCATCTTTTCTTTCCCCTACACTAGGTTACCCAAAATAGAACTGATTATTTTCTTTCTTCACTATGAAGCAAATATCTTTTACCTCTTGTCTACTTTGTATTTTTAGATACACTATTATTATTTTCATGGGGTCAATTTCAAATTCTAAATGCAGTAGCAAAATCTTTCTTTAAAAAATGAATGAGAAAATGTATTATTTGACGGAAGTTCAGGAGGCAACATAACATCTGAAGTATTAGACTAAGGAAAATAGTGAATGATTCAGTCTGCTCTGTCTTTAAAAGATATCACAAGGACCTTGTTATATTTTATTTAATTTTTCAGTCAGTTTAATAGAAGAGACTTTCAACACCTTGTTTATCTAATGGTAAAGATGGACTGAAGTAATAAAGATCCAATTTGATACATTCTCCAGTTATGCGGTATTTGCATTTTAGTCTTTTTCGCATCATCTCTCACTAAAGGCAAAAGAAATATGAACTTGGTACAAACCTATGTATTTGGCAGTTGATACCCTGCCCCACCATTTTTTATGTTTTTCTGATGGCTCAATCATTATTGTGTGATCCATCTACCTGAACTGCTTACAACATACTCAACTAATTGTGCTAGTTAAGAAGAAAGATTTGTGAGGAAAATTACCTAAGCCCAAATTATGTATGAGTAGCTTCAGAAATTGAAGTATTGTAGATTATAATCTCTTTTTAACTACTGTTAAATACTGTTAAACCATTTATGTTTATAGGGGACCACAAAGAAAGAAACAAGTTCCATATAAGGCTGTTGATGTTTTCCAGTAGATCTCATAGAATCAGTAAGTGAAACAACATTTTAGCACCTTCCATCATTTATGGTATTTTGTTTGCACAACTGCAGGGGTAGAATCTTTCTTTTGATTCAGTGTAGTGGTGTAGACGAAGTCTATTTAGAATAAAGACACCCTTTCTGTCCAAGGTACTGAATAGGCCTTGAAACCAAAATGATTATAAATGTATACATGCTGTTATGACTTACTGAATCTTCAGCCAGTATGTAGTCAGAACTTTGAAAGTTATAAATTGTCCTCAATCTTCTCAATAATTCTAAAAATTAAAGATCTAAAGGTTAGTGTCATCAACAACTTTATTAACCATCGATAATGTCCTGCAAGTGTGTTATTTCAAACAAGAAAAACATGAGAAATGACTGTAACATCATTCACCTGTTTTCTTGTGTAATATTCTCAAAACATCTATTTATTAATTTGGAGGAAGTTGTTGGTAAATTTCCCATCTGTTTAAACAGTTTTATGGACTTTGTGATTTCTGTCACAATGTGTCTAGCTGTATAGGCAGCATTAGTTCTTAAACCAGGACTTTTATTTACAGTTCAGTAGGAACTGAACTGGTAACGCTTGGAATTCTTTCTGAGGTAATTTTTATGGGAGCTGTTGTGCTCTCTGGATTAGAGGGTAGTGATATATTGGCTGAACTTGTCTTGTAAACACTTTAACCTTTGTTGTGGAAGTTTTCAAAGCTATATAGTGGATTTTTTTTTTTCTAAATTCCATTTCAGTGTTTTTTCCATGTTAGTTGGAAGCACTGTCTATTCTAATTATACATGTAAAGGGCCTTGAGTTTCCATAGCATCTCAGCACACCTGATTGTCATGGGAAAGTATTATAGTAATCTCAGGTGTGTTCAGTTGCCAGCAGTCACTAGGATTGAAAGTCCAACTGACATGAAATGGCATGTTGTGGACATGAAAAATACCGGGGGCACAGGCCTACTGTCACACACCATGCTCCAAATCAGTGTTTATATGTGTTTGTATTTGGGTTTGCCTGTCTCTCAGTATTTTTACTCATATTTGCAGTATTACCATCTTCATGGAGAACTGAAGTATGTGCGAAGTACATGTATGCACTGGTGATGTCCAGGACCCCCAAGACTGCTATTGAAAGTTTACTGTAACCAAGCACTTGAAATTATTTGACTACTCTAGGTTCTTGTGAGTCTTAATTTTCATGTATTCCTAATCAAGTTCTAGACTCAAATACCACCATTCAGTCCTGGAATAAAACTTGAACAGCTTAAAGAATTTCTTGAAAAAGAGCCAAACAAGTAGCAAAAAAAGATCAGTATGTGTGTGGTGAATATTTTGAGGTGGGGGAAAACAAACAATATCAGGCATATGTAACCTTTTATAAGCTGTTCATAGGGTTCTGCTTATAAGTGTGGTTGAAATCTTTTAAATTTGAATGTTCTAGCAGCATTTCTTACTGAAATTTGTATTTGAAAAGGACTAACTTTTATAACATTGCATGGAACAATCACTTCCTAAAATTTTTTTCAGTCAGCTGTCGTTAATTTTTGAAAGCAGTGACTGTTCTGCAGAAGTACATTCTTTTTGAAGCAACTGAGCTATGTCTCATCTTTAAATGCCCCTCCAATGTTCTGTGAAAGAGTGTCACAGAATGGGTCAGGATGGAAGGCAACACGGTGGGTTGTCTGGTCCAACCATCCTGCTCAAGCTGGGTCATCCTACACAGCACAGAGCACAGTATTGTCTCCAGATAGTTCTCAAATATTTCCAGTGGGGGAGACTCCACAACCTCTCTGAGCAGTCTGTTCCAGTGCTCAGTCACCTGTGCAGTACAGAAGTTCTTCCTCATATTCAGGTGGAACTTCCTGTGTTATCAGTTTGTCTGTTGCCTCCAGTCCTGTTGCTTAGCACCACCAGGAGGAGCCTGGCTCCATTCTCTTGGCACCATCCCTTCAGATATATTGTTGAGGTTCCCTCTCAATCCTCTCTTCTTGAGTCTGGACAGGTCCAGTTCCCTCAGCCTTTCCTCATAACAGAGATGCTTCAGTCCCCTAAACATCTTCATAGCCCTTTGCTGGACCCACTCCAGGAGTTCCATGTCTCCCCCTTCCTAAGGAGCCCAGGATTGGACACAGCTCTCCAGGTAGAGGGGCAGGATCACCTCCCTCGACCTGCTGGCAATGCTCTTCCTGATGTACCCCAGGACACTGCTGTTCTTTTTGGCCAGAAGGACACACTGCTAACTCATGGGCAGCTTGTTGTCCACCAGGACTCCAAGGTCCTTCTCCACAGAGAATTGCTTCACTTGATTCACATTCTTTTAATGTAATAAAGGGAAATATTGGAGAGGTGGCTTTCAAAGTCTACAGGATTGAGATCCTGTAGATCTACGTATTTGTAGTAGTGAACATTTAGAAACTGGTCCTACAATGATCCATTCAGCTTTTAAAGGTGGTCTCTTCAAGGTGAAATTTTAAAGTCAGTGAGAACTTTGTCATTTGGTTGTCTTAAATATATGGTGCATTCTTCTCTGTGGACTAAAAGAGGCTTTATGGTAAAGCAAGAGATTGTGACTGTAAGCTGTTTGAGATTTGTGAGGGGTTGAATTATTTTTTATTCTTGGTAAGAACTGCTAGAAACAAATGGTCAAGATTCATCATGATCTTCGAAGGCTCATGCATTCCTGCTGGTGCTTGGCACCTTCAGCAGTGTAAACATTCACATGTGTTAGTTTTGGGAGGACTTGTGACTTGTTTGGCATGAAGATCAGAGGTAGGAAATCAAACTGGATGTTGAGTCAAGGCCCATTTTTTTACATTTGGCCTTCACCCTTTCCAGGTTTTCTAGTTTTGAAAGTCAGACTTATAATAATTTCTGACTGAAAGAATGATGTGTAAATCCCTAGTCAATAATGCTTAAAATATGCTTAGCCTGGAAAAAAAAAAAAGGAGGCTCAGGGGAGCCCTTATCACTCCCTATAACTCCCTGAAAGGAGGTTGTAGCCTGCTGGGGGTCCATCTCTGCTCACAGGCAACCAGCAACAGGACAGGAGGGCACAGTCCTAATTGTGCCAGAGGAAGTTTAGGCAGGACATTAGGAAAAAATGCTTCATAGAGTGATTTGCTTTTGGAATGGGCTGCCCAGGGAGGTGGTGAAGTCACTGTCCCTGGAAGTGTTTTAAAAAGACTGGATGGGCATGTAGTACCTTAATCTAGTTGACAGGATGGTGTTAGTTCATAGGTTGGACTTGATGATCTCAAAGCTCTTTTCCAGTCTAGTTAATACTGCAATTCTGTGAAATACAAGCAAACTCCTCATGATCTTCATAAGTACTGATTTTTTTTAATTCAGTGGTTCTTCCAGATTTTTAAATTCTTTTACTTTTCTGCCTATTTCTGTCCTACCACTGTCCCTTTTAATACTGTTTATCTCCTGAAAGCAGTTCTGATTATTGCATTGTAAACCTACTAATAATACAGCTCCTAGCTGTGGGAAAAAGAGATGTTCTTTTCACTGCATAAATCTGGGGAAAGAGAATTGTAGAGTGTTTTCTTTTTCTGGGGTATAATTCCTATACAATACACGTTGCAGACATTTTGCTAACATATTGAACCTATACATAACTTAAAATTCTGTTAAAGATGGTGAAGACAGGAATTGTGTAGCTACAAGAGCACTGGGCTGGGATTGGGTTCCAGGCATTTGAGGTTCTGTTCTTTGTATATTCTGTATCATGGGAAATCTTTTAAGTTATTCTTCTGCTTCTCCTTTTTTCCTCTGTAAAATGAGAATTTGCCTTGGTTTAGTGCTATAAGCAACTAGAATAAAATTCTTAGTGATTTTTGAGCTGAGATCAGATATTGCAGGAGCATAGAGTTACCTGAACAAATAACAGTTTTCCAAATAAAATGGAAAGGTTGCCTTTTTATCATTCACATACTTACAGTCAGGCTCTTTTAACTGCCGAGTACTCTCATATCTTCCTGCAGCTGCAACAAGTCTCTTGCTTTTGAGAGGAATGAGAAACCATTATAACCCCAGCAGTCAAATTGCACAAATATTTCCTTCTTGACCTGTATAGACAGTTGTCAAAAAAACTTATTTTATTGCAGTCATTTTTTTTTAATGCAGAGCTTCAAAATGTACGTAATCCCATGAAGCCAATGCTTTCTAGTCCTGTGCTTTCTAGTTTCTTGTCCACGCCAACTCTGAGCCTACATTCATGAACCAAAAACTATTTTCTGAAAATTTAGTCAGAGCTATTTTTCCTTTCATATATTCTCTCCATGTTATAAATATTTTTCCTCAAGATCAAATCCTCCAGGAGTCTTTCTTTAAAAACCTAAGTTGAGCACCTGAAGTCTTGCAAGGTTGTTTTTCCAACCTGTAGTTTTTAAGTATCCTTAAAATTTCCTTCAGAACTGGGACCAATAATTGAAGAGTGGATTTAAAATGCAATGTTAAAGCTGTAAGAGGGCTTGTTTCTTTTATTGGGCAGTACTGGGTGTGCATTTTACAACATGAGCTTTTTTTGTTGTTGTTTTTTGCCACAGCACAGTTCTGGGAACTGATGTTGCTATTTATGACTACTTCTTAGTGCCTCCTGATGGCTTGTCAGTGTTGTTCCAAATAGAGCCTGGTATATTTTCTATATTATGTTACTGGTTCCCGGATAGATACGGGTATAGATATAGATATACCCACACTTTTTATTTTCTCTTTCACTTAACCAGGAAAGACTGACAATACTCATGCTGTCCTTGCAGAGTCTTCTACAGACTCTGCAGACAAAACTTAACATTCTCTACTTCAATTAAACTGTTAACAGTATTGGATCAAAATTGATTCCTTGAGGATTTTTCTCTATCAAAACTCATTACTGAGTTACCTGCACTGGATTCAGCATTTTGGTAGATGGCATATTGCATACATCCTTAAAATTATAAGGAAGTTTTGTTGCTTTGGGTTCTTTTGCAAACATTTCTGAGACTTGAATTTATCTGTGTTAAATAAAGTGTTATTCCACGTATTTTAGGCAATCTGTTTTATTCTCTGATGTTACTAGATGACTAGCTCACTACAGCAACCCTTTTCCAGTTCTTAGTTTTTAGATATGTCTGTTACCTTTGTAATCCTTAAGCATTTGGTGACAGGCTGTGCCCTGTAACATGTTTTTAAGAAAAGTGGGCCCTTCCTGGGCTTAATACAGAGCACATGTATTCATCAATGAAATGTTCCAGAAATAAAATGTCATAAAAACATTATGAAACTGTTGTTTGAATAATATATTCTTTGCACATAAACATCCTTGTTCTTATTTATACCTAGAGAGTTAACATTAGTATATTGGTAATTTTAAATATGCTTCCTGTTTGTTATTTAGTGTAATGTCTTGAGTTGTGAATGTTGCCTTCCTTTTTTTTGTTAGTGATGATGATACTTTTTATCAGCCTTCATCATTTTTCACTCACATATATGCAGAGTAGTTGGAGGAACAGTCACTCAGCCTCCTCAAGAAGCCATGTCTTCTCTGAATTGTGATTCTAAATCTCCTGCTATATTCTAGTACTGTTTGCCTCCTGTAATCTTTGAGGTCCATGTCTGGATCTGCTCTTGTGCTCTTTGGTCTGGGCTTATTCATGCTTCTGCATCTGAAAGTGACAGTGTCTTTTTCTGGTATGCTGGGTCTCCAAAGTGGGTCCCAAGCAGCACAATAAAAACAGACTTTTGGCATTTGGGTTTTGTCATTGTGATTAGGCCCACAGTGCACAATGATGCAGACATAATCTTGCTTAGCTGTGGAATAGATTATGGGCAGTGCAGCTAAAATGTGATGAGATTTTGGACTGAAAAGTTCAAACAATTTGTTACTGAGTATATACAAATTATATTCTAGAGGCTTAATGAGGTGTTTCAATGGAAATTGTTCACAGGGATGGCAACACCTATGATCTATTTCCATTCTGAATATTTTTAATATGGAAGAGCAATGGTCTTTTCCTGTCAGGCTCATTCTTAATAATGTATAATATGCTTTTAGGGATGTTTTCAAGGGATTTCAAGTGATTAATCTTGAAGCTGGAAAACTTCAGCTTGATGTATTAAATGTTGGCAAAATAGCAAGTTATTTTAAAAAAGGCATTGGAAAGGGAAACTGTCAGGTACACTAATACCTCTATTAATAGATATATCAGGTATGCTGATTTCTAATTTTTTTTCCTTTCCCTCTGTCCTCCATGCTGGTAATGGAGATATGAATTAAGAATAAAAATTGCATTTTAACCTACTGTGAAATATTTTTTCTTTCTCCATTTTCTATGTCTAAAAGTTTTCATATTTAATACTGATTTAAGACTTATTTTGGTTTTCAGTATATTAAGGAGTATTTGCTTACCTACTTTTCACAAAATAGAATCATAAAATCCTTGAGGTTGGAAATACCTCAAAGATAGAGTCTGACCTTTGTCCATATACCACCATGTCAATTAACCAACACACTAAGTGCCATGTCCCGTTGTTTCTTGAACCAACGAAGTGTTGACTCCACCACTTTCCTGGGCAGCCTGTTCCAATGCTCAACCAGCCTTTCAAGAAAAAATGCTTCTGGATGTCCAACCTGAACCTCTCCTGATACAGCTTGAGGAAATTTCCTCTTTTCCTGTTGCTAGGAGAAGAGACCTGGCTACACCCTCCTTTCAGGCAATTGTAGAAAGTGATAAAGTCACCCCTGAGCCTCCTTTTCTCTAGGCTAAACACCCCCAGTTCTCTCAACCACTCCTCATATGAGTCACTCTCTAGACCCTTCATCAGCTCATTGCTCTTCTCTGGACTCTCTCCAGTCCCTCAGTGTCTTTCTTGTAGTGAGGGGCCCAGAGCTAGTCACAGCACTTGAGCTGTGTCCTTACCAGTGCTGAGTACAGAGGGACCATCATTGCCCCAGTCCTGCTGGCCACACTATTCTGTATGCAGGCCAGGATGCCACTGACCTTCTTGACCAGCTGGGCACACCCTGGCTCATGTTCAGCTGCTGTTGATCAGAGCCTCCAGGTCCTTTTCCATTGTGCAGTTTTGTAGCCCCCAGCCTGTGGTGCTGCATGGGGTTGATGTGGCCAAAGTGCAGGATGCAGAGGACCCAGCACTTGGCCTTGTTGAATCTCATACTGTTGGCCTCAGCCCGTTGATCCAGATAAAACTTGAAACAAGTCTTAAAAAAAAATCATTGAATTAATTTCTTCCCCAGTAATTCGTATGGAACAGGACAATTGCAAGATCGGTTACTCAAGGGCAGAACGCAGTTAAAGAAGTGATTGGAAAATAGTTTCTGAACATCCTCAGTAGAATCTATTGCATCATAATTCTCATTTGTAATATGTCTTATTATTTCTGTCTTGCCTACCAGACTAAGTGGCTGTTTCTGTGTCCCACTTGAGGACCAAGTTTATAGAGAATTTTCATGTATTAAACCATAAGATGACTTTGAGCTACTAATGTGATGGCATCAAGAAAAAGGCAGTTTGACTTTTAAGATATTTCATACAAGATAATTTATAAAGCTAAGGAAGTATTAATGCTACTTTACAAGGGACTGCTGAAAAAACTTGAGTCCTGGGAAGAGTTTGTCCATGCAGAAAAATAGGTAAAATCAAAACTGTGAGAGGTATAGAAAAGGTCAGCTAAGATGATCAGGAAGATGAGGAGATTAGAAGAGCTTTCCTCTTTTAGTCCAGTAAAATGAGGACTGAGGAGGAATATCATTATTTTCTGTAAATATACCAAAGGAATAAATACTGAGGGAGGGGGGAGCAGGGAGACAAACATTGTGCTGTTAAACCTAAAAGATAATTTTGGCACAGAAACAAATGTATATAAACTGCTTGAATAAATTAATAGTGGACATTAAGAGATGGAGTCTCAAAATCAGCTGAGCCTTCTTGTAATACTACTTGAGAACAAGATGGATCTTTCTTAATTTATGCTGAAGATGTTTTGATGAGCTTGTGATATAATAGAGGAATAGAGTTCCACTTCTGTATTCTCATGGCCTTAAATGGTTATGGGAGTCTGTAACAAAAAAAAAAAAAGAAGTAATAGTATCATACAGTCCTATTTTTCTTTTTCTTCTGGTTTGTAATTATTTATTTTGGCTGTTACTGCTGTAAGCTTAGAGTTTCTAAGTGACAACACTTGCTCTTTCTGGATTTGTCAATATTAGCAACAAAAACATAAAAAAGAGAACACCACAAAAAAAAATTACAGGTTGTTGATGCATTAGCCAAGTAGTTTTCAGCTTTCCTCTTACACTGTAGTAATTCTAAAGAGGTAGCAAAACTATAAAATGATAAATCATCTGTAGAGACTATATTCTGCGATTTCTGCTGGAGTAAAGGATATATGAATGTGTGTGAGAAATGTTATTACTCACAACACGTTTAAAGAAAAGACAAGCTCCTGTAATTTGCAAAAAATGGTTAACATTGATAAATCTTGTCAAAGCCTCGCCTTGTGTTTCTACTGTGTGAAGTGATATAAAAATGCCAGGTGAAGGTTAGAAGATCTCCATGTTCCTTCATTCCTGTACTTTTATTTGTTAAATACAATATATTGCCACAGTTATCTTGCCAGGAATAGCTAGTGAGATATGAAGCTTTTCATTTAGTTTCTGTGCCAGGGACACTTAAAATAATTTTAAAAATTCTTACAGCAGCATCTGTTAACCAAGGGAAAGCAGCTATTGGAACCTCTGCAGAACCTTACCTGTAGCTGTTCCACTGGTACCATGAAAATTTAACTGTGTAGTCTTAATATTTCATTATTTTATTTCTTTCCATGATAGATGTAATTGTGTATGCAGATTATAAAAGGTATGTATAATCAGGGTCACCTAAAATATTTAATTGTGTTGGCAGTTGAAGATATTTGTACTATTTAATAATGTAGATCAATCTGACTGAGTTTCTAGAAAAAGTTTGCTTTTTTTAATTTTACATATGGCATGTTTCACTTTCTTTTTTTGAAAACCACACATTTGTGTCATCACATGAGCAATCTGAGAATGTTATGTCTTTCCTCTGTGCTTGTGAAGCTCACAGGCCTCCTCTGTGCCTTCAAAGAGGATTCTCAGTAGCACCAGCCAGCAGGATTAAACCTGAAAACTGAGCAGATATAGAGAAACAGTAAGTGAGAAGGGAAATGAATTCTCATAGGGTAGAGGAAAAATAATAGGGCTGAAATGTTTTGATATTGTTGGTCTTTTACTTAGCTCTAGACCTACTTTAAAATAGCAGCAAGGATGCAAATTAACTTTTCATGCTCAAAGGAGAAAGCAAAAGCAAGAATTATAGAAAGTGGTGTGAAAGCAGTGATCTATCAGAAAAATTAATTGTATAAAACAAGTCACTTAGAAAGCCATCTTTTACTTTGTCTATAAACACATCTGCAGTCTGCAGTTATCTCATAATAAGTGTAATCAGTTCTATACATTGAAAAATTCTGAGCCAGCTGTTCCAGGCTGTTCCAGCCTGGCCAACTGTGTCCAGGCTTCAGCAAAATTTTTTTCATGGCTCAACTGGATGACTTAGTTGTTTAACAGAGACAAATTTCAAATAAGATCTAAAATATACTTTTTGTGCTTACGCTCATTATGAAACGTTTGTGTCTGTTGCTGTGCTGTTGAGTGTGTGCATAATCTGTTGGTTCTTCAGTAAATATGTGAGGTTTTTGCAGAACTAAAACCTTTTACATACTAAGAAACAGCTAGAACCAACAGAACTGGATTTCTTTTGTCTTAAAATTTGTTGATTCCTTTTGTTGTCAGGTAAGTATATTTTTTTCATTACAATTCTTCATTTTGTTACTGTCCCTTATCTATTTAGGGTCCATCTTTGCTATGATTTTTCAAGGTTTTTTTTTTTTCTGAATGGTGCAGCTAGTTCATAGTGTTTAATGTGGCAGAGAACCTGGAGGATGTAGAGTCAAGACCTGTGCTGCTTAAGGATTTTGAATTGCTGTGTCCCTGTCTCAGAGACCTCACACTTGGGTTTGGTTTTTTTGCTTTAAAGAGGCTGAACCCATTTTAGAATAGGGGGAAATAGTGTCACCATGCAACTTTTCTCTGCTATAGCAGCAGGGCTAGTTATTTAATACCTTGATTTATAACAGTATTGTAATCTAAATAGGAAGCAGGTGGAGTTACAACTGGTTACGGTACTTTGGATATTAATGGCTTGGCTTGGCAGTGGAATTCTAAAGCTGTATATACTTTTGCTGTTTTAATTATGCATTCATTAAAAGCTTTTATACCCAACAGAATAAAGTAAATATTGTTTGATCTCCGTAGTGTGCTCCCAGACTGTAGATTTGCACAGCAGGGTCTTGATAATCTGAATAAATTGTATTTCCCCAAGGAGTTTATCTTTCAAATAAGGTCATAAAGAAATGCATTCTTTCCCCTTAGTTCTCCTTGTGCTTTTTCTGCTATTTATAACATGGAGCACAGGAATAGAGGTATATTGTAGTCTGCTGTGTACTTGGTTATGATTAACTCTAATTTATCAATCTGTTACATCCTTTTCTGTGGCTTGTGCAAGGCAATTATTCTTTAAAGTATGAATGAATAAAGGTGGTTTTGGAAGCAATTTAAACACAATGTTTATATCTATTTTTCCTGTTTGACAATTTATCATATCTCTATATTAAAATACACCTCTGTATCAAAATAATCATACTGTCACATCATTTATTTTGAATATTTAATATTGTCATCTTTCAGATTATCTTTGTTTGTAGAACATATTTTCTTTTCTGAAGCTTTTAAATGTCAACTCATTGTGGAATTGGTTTGGCATCTAAAGGTTGATACTACTGAATAAGAAGACCCTTAGTGTGGAATAATAAATTCTCTTGCTTCAGTGGGAGGATGCACACTAAGTAGGATGCATAGGATCTAAGATATTTTCTTATTTTAGAAGTAGACACTGATAAATAATTTGGCCAATTTACTGAAGTGGTTTGAGTTTACTGTGAGATTTCAGAACTATTTCAACTTAAAGTGCTGTATCAATAATTGTATACATATTTTCTTAGTCTGAGTGTGTTTCAGCAGTGTAACATGCATCATATCAGAAGTGATAGGATCACTACCTTCAGCTCTTAGTGACAGTTCTGCTTGTGTTCATATTTCATCCTTCAGTTCAAAAAAGTGGCTTATACATAAAAGTTTATGAAAAAAGGTGGTAAAAGTTTCAAAAATTCACTTAGGCTTGGTACATGTTTTCAAAGAACATGTACTGCAATACAGTACCACAAGAAAGTCAAAATTTTGTAGTTGCTCAGTTAACGCAATATAATAAAATCTGTAGAAAACAGAGACTGTCAGTACTCTTACTCATGACCACACCTAAATTTCCTGTTTAGTAGCCTATTCTACCATTTTTCAAAGGTTTTATTTCAATTAAGGTTTTAGCGTGAAAAATCTATTCAAATCAGACTGAGCTGACGGTGATTGCTTTGATCCTTCCTGTGGGACTTTTTTAAAGCTAGAAGATAAGATGTATTTTTTCTTACTACTGACTTACATACTTCATTTTAGACTATTTTTGAAAGTTTTGCCACTTATAAGAGCAAAGTTATGTGATCTGGGGTATATATCAAGCAATCTGAGTGTGACATTTTTGGCCTCTAGAATCATAAGTGAGACAGTAGTGTATAGTACTGCATAATCTTGATTTTCCTTTGTCAATCCTTATGCAATATTTGCCTCTTTGTCTGTGAAATACAAACCATAGATCTAACCTTACCAAAGGTTAGATCAGAAATGATCATTACTGATTCCAGGCCAAGGCCAGTTTTAACAAAACACACTTTCAGTATTCATTAAGAAGTAGACTGTAAGTTCAGCAGGTGACTAAACACATTATGTTAGGAAGCATCAAAAATCATCTGAAACTTGGCAATGAAAATAAGTAAACACATAACCCAAATAATAAATAAATAAACACACATACATAAATAAGCAGCTGAAATAAGTTATTACATGCAGTATAAATAACGGGTGCGGGGTTTTTTTTTATAAATCCATAAGTATATTTGGCCTCTTCAGCTGCAAGACAGCTTTCATAAAAACAACTTCAATTGCTGCTGATCTGAGAGGATAGGGGAGTTTGGAGCTCATGAAAAATATCCAAACCTAAAAGGAAGGCTTACCAGTGTCATTCACATTTCACTGAAAATGTGAAGATTTTTCAGGGGTAGATTGCATTTGTGTGTCTCATTACTGGTTCTCTGCAATGAGGATTCCATTATGTTATCTCCAGTATTTTCCTCCTCTGAAGTCTGCTAAAACCACCTCTCCTTCTCAACCAACACTTAGTGAGGTTTGACCAGGCACGTATTTTAGTGGGACTGTTGATCCTCAGCTCACAGTGCTTGATAATTTATTTATTTATTTATTTATTTATTTATTTATTTATTTATTTATGTCCCTAGACATGGCCATTGGCCACAAAAGAGCTCAATGAATACACACTGAGCTCTTCTAAATTTATTTCTGTCATTTGGGATTTATTCAATCAGTGAGTTCTGTGAAAAGATGGTTTTCTGAACCAGGGACAATAAACTGTGGTTGTTGCTTGTCAAATACTGTGATGTTTGCTTTGATTAGACTTCTATGTGTTGTTGCCACCATTGCATGGCCATCACAGGAGTGGGGTTGTGAGGTGCCATCTGTGATCTGAAGATACTAAATCACCAAGGAGGCACGCAGACCAGACACTTCTCATGTAAAATTCATTCTTTTCTCTTTCTTTCTGCAACTGCAGATTTATCCTTATCTTCTCTGTGTTAGTGGGAGGAGGAGCTGACACTAGAAGAGCTCTGGCTTTTGGGATGATGGCTGTTAGTGCTTGTTCTGACAATATAAAGAACTTACTTTTGCTCTTCCAAGAAAACCGTGGGAAACTCTTATGCAGAAGTCCAAGTAGATAATGAATAGGATTTATCTTTGTGTACAATTCTGCTAGGGAAGGTGCACTGTTCAGACTGGGAGATTATGTAACAAGCAGGAACCTCCACAGGAATTTGATTCCATTTCCTCCAGTACTGACTCCTCTAAGCAGGTTAAAAAATTCTTTCTCCACTCTCCATTGCATATGCATAAACGGCTCCACAGTCATCAGGACAGGCACCCAATTCACACGTTCAAGATGTAGTCCATAAAACATTCCAAAAAAACCCCTCTTCTCACTTTCCCATCTTCCCTGTTGCTGTGCTCTATCTGCCAGCCGTGCAGCTCATTTGACATTTACAAGATTTCTTGTCAGTTTCATTTGGTGCTGCCATTCCATCCAGCAGAGCAGTGAAAGTGAAATTGACTTAATTTAGTCTGTTTCTCTTCCTTGCTCCAGTCCCCGTGTTAACTCACCAGCAAAGTGAGGCTGACGAGGCTCCTTGTCATTCGCACACATGGGGCTGGTCAAGGAGAAGACGCCTGATAGGGAGCAATGCGGTAAATTGGGAGATGAAAACCGGGATTGCAGAGGAGAGAGGAAGAGAGGTCTGAGCATGCAGCAAGAACAGAGAAAATGGGTAAACGTGATCATTTCCCAGGTGCCCTGGGTACTTTTGTCTAATAGAGGTGAATTCTTGGCCTGTTCCCTGAAGAGAGCAGTGTGGTCTAGAACAGCGGTAGTTAGTTGTCTAGATACTAATTTATGAGGGATGCCAAGTTGAAAACATTAGCCCATAAATATCAGGTATCTGTTAGCAGGATGGACAAAGCTTCCTGCCTTGAGCTACTATAGCTTTTGTCTCCTCACATTTTCAGCTGCTAGAAGGAGAGGGAGAAAGAGTAGGAGGCTAACATCCACTTTATGTTGATGCTAGTGGTTGGGGAAAAAAAAGGGTTGATTTGTTCAGTGAAGGAAAATTCATACATAATAAAATGTAGCTCAGCATCTTGTATTTTGTGAACATTCATGGAACGAAAAGTTCTATGGTTCACAGGTGCTCTAGTTCAATCAAAAGAGTAAAAAATGAACAAACCATTGTCATTAAAAAGTACATTTCTTACATCCACTTGTTAGCTCCTGTGAGCTCTTGACATACAGTGCTAATCATAATTGTTTATTATATTATGTACTAATCCATATTTCTTACAAATGCTTTATGCATATATAACCTTAGGAGTTGCAGTATAAATTAGTACTATCGTATATATTTGCATATGTGCTGGTGACACATATACATTTTGAATGAGACTGCATTAATTAACTGCAAGTTATATTGCCTTCCTTCTCCACAGCTCCAAAAGAATAACCTTTTTTCATTATCTAAGACCTGTGGATTTTTATATTCTCTGTTTTGTGTTTGGGATATTTTTGTGACCTGTATTTTGTTTGCTTCATCCATTTAGGAGTTAAATAGTTTTAATTACTTGGACCTGTACAAGCTTGCGGATCTCTTCAACCTCACTTTGTTGGAGAATGCAGTCATTGGCTTCTTAGTTAAACATCTCTCTGAGCTATTGAAGAGTCATCCTGAAGAAGTTCTGGCACTCCCATACTGTCTTCTTCGAGAGGTTTTTAAAAGCGATAGACTCACTTCACTCAGTGAAGAACAAATCTGGCAGGTAAGGAGATTGGTGAACAACCAGAATGTGTGACACTCTATAAACCATAGCAGTAATCTGTTGTTTTGAAACCCTGGAGCAATCTCGAGGGAGAATAAGCACTTGAGCAAAAACTGTGAATAACAACTGAGGGAAATTTCTAAATGAAGTTCTAAAAATATTGTGTTGTGTTAATGCAATTACTTTGTTTGAAAAAGAAATTTGTCATGCTGTTTAACTTCTGCTACTTAAACACAGCCAGAGATTTTCCTCCAGATCCAACTTCTTTGCTGGGAAGAGATGCCTGATGCATGCAACTCAATTATAATTGTCTCTGATGAGGCTAGTGCCATGAGTCTGGTGGTATACCTGCTTCTGTCGTCTCTCTCATTCACTTCAGAGAAATTTAGCTGTATAACTTCAACAGTCATTGAAATTGTATGGGCCACTGCAGCTGACTTTGCACTGAAGCAAATGAGAGAATCATCACACAGGTAGCTCTGCTCCAAGATGAGTGGGGGCTTCAATGGAAGGTTTGTGGCAAGAAGCCTGGGATCACTTCCTTTTAAAAAGCTGGATCTAGAAAAGGACCAGGTTGCTAGCCATAAAATATTAACAGGATAAAAGCATTGTGTTGTGACCTTTGGTGTGTATGGGCTGGGAAAACACCTAATGTGAGAAAAACACATAGCCTATTAAGAGAAACAGAAAAACTAAACCAAAATCTGTCATTGGAAATGTTCCCATCATATGTCTGTAAAAATTCACTAGGGAGTGGAAGAACTCTGTAATACTGATTACCCAAAGATGTCTTTCTGTTTCTTATTTGCTGTCATGCTTTAGAGAGGAAGATATTTCTGTGTCTTTCAAGGTAAAAGGAAAGTTGCTGAAAAGAAGCCTGTGTATTCCTTTTAGGAAGTGGGTTATATTGGTCCAACAGAGAAGACTCTGATTTATATTTCAACCCCTATTATTTATTTATTTATCTTTTGGATTATTCTAAGGAAATAACTACATGTAGATGCCATCAGTTTCTCAAACTGTAAAGTGTGTATTCATCAGTGGGATACTTCATGTTATGTGGATGAATAATGTCATGCAGGATAAAATAATTATTCTTTAAAAATCAAAATGTCAGGTTAAGTTCTTCAAACCATGAAACCAGTATGAAGATGTAACATAACCCTTCAGTATTGTAGCAGGCATACTTTTTTTTGAGGCTTTAGATTATGGACTGCACTACAAAGATTATATTTTCTGCAAATACCAAAGTAAAGTTTGACTTTTTCCTGTCTTAGTCTCTGGAGGATGCCTGTGCAACTTAACCTGCAGTACACTACACATGATGATGGGCTGTTTTTGGTTTAGGTTTTTAAGGCGCTGCTCTGGAGTCCTAGCCCACATTCGCTTTACCAGAAACAAGTTTTGATGTACAAGCTAATGCATGGAGCCTGGATGATTGGCTGCTTGGGTTTCATCATCATCTCTCTGCAGGGCCAGTGGAATCCCCTAGCTACGTGCTAGGGTATACTTTTGCTAGAAGAATTTCTGCGGGAAGCCATGCAAGCATAACTTAATACTCACTCAGTAATATGCCCTCTGTAACCTACTGCAATGATGTTTGGGAAGTTGGAGTTTTTAAATCCTGTCTAACTGTCCTGCTCTGCAAGAAAGACTTGGACTCAGGAGTAATTTTCTTAACTGTGTGCACTCCAGTCAATGAACGCTTTATGAGGCAAATATGACCAAGCCTCTGTTTCTGTTGCAGGGTCATACTGGGGAGAGATACTTATAGGTAATATGCTGCTTTCTGAGTGACAACAAACTCCAAACTGTCCATTTAAGTGTTATCATAATTGCCTCTCTAAAGGTTACTAATGCTGTTCCAAAGAATTTTTTTTAAACTAGTTTTCTGCTGCAGGCAAAATGTGCATGCATCTTTTTAATTCAGTTTGTGAAACCAGGAATAAAAATGTATTTATAAATATTCCAGGTCCTCAGAATGGATTAAAAGACACATATAAATATTTACCAATTTGGGCATTCAGAAGGCAATAAGAAGCTGGTTTCTTGCTTTATCTTAGTAAATAAGTAATTCACTCATAGTCAACCCAATAGAAGAAAATCAAATCAGACCAGCTATATTGCCTCAAGTGTAGTTAAGTTCATCATTTTTGCTAAGGTTATAGTGGTAATGCAATATACCATGGAAGAATCTAATATTCAGCCCAGGGTGAAGATTGGGTATGCCAGAGGATTAGTGTCAGGGTGCTTTATAGAAGTGCAACTTGATGGACAGGCTGGAGACAGATCTACAGAATCTCATTAAATTGCTGAATTGTTCATTACTGAGCACTCTCACTGTAATAAAGTGCTCATTGACTTTGACAAATCCCCATCCCATGTCTTAAGGAAGAACAGCAAAGCAAGAGGTGTTGGGGAAGCTGGAGGAAATTGGCACAAAGTGGGGCAGATAATAGAAAAGCTGATGGGGGGATGCTACCATTTGATTTATCTGTCTTGTCTGTGACTACTGTGGCCTCTGCACACACACGGCTGCGTGTCACAGTGTGTCCCCAAGGCACCTTTGCTAGTAGGGCTGCCATGACGCCCTAAGCACAAATTAAAGCTTCCCTCAGAGAACCTCTGGAAAGGGTGCCACTGTCTGCAGAGCACAGTTTTGTACGCCAATTCCCAATGTCCACTGGGTGATCTGATCCTAATGCACAAAAAGATTAAGGCGGTTATTTTAATGCATCAAAATGTGTACATGGAGTGATGCTTGAATATGGTTTAAACTGAAGTGATTGCAGCTCTTACCTGTCATACTTTAGATTTTTCTAGGCTACCAATTCACAATTGGTTAGTTCTAGTGAGTATAGTGAAATATAACTGTGAACAAACCAAGTCTGAGAAAGTTAAATGGTAAAATTAGTGGCAGTGTGCTAGGGTATGGATTATTTCCAACTTCTCTAGAAATTCCTGTTGATATTTTAGACTTTTTGGCTTGATATGTCTTATTTTAAGTGGAGACAATAGACAAGGACTATAGTGATGTATTTCTTAAATAAAAAACAAAAAGCCCACCAGAAAGCCTGTGCAGGTTATGAAATTGGATCATTTTGAGCCTCTTCAATCAGGTCTTTCTTAGGTAAGCTAAGCCATTTCTTATGATTATTAGTTGACATAAGATTTGTTTTCATGTTGATCTTTACATTTTATTAGCACATTCTCGTGTGCTGAAAATTATTTTGTCAACTGCATTAAAATGCGTAAAGTTAACTCAGTGACTTTTTTTATTTAAGCCAGGAAAAAGGCTTAAAAATTAAAGAATCTTGAAGAAGGTGGAGAAAAAGACACTACTTCTCTGGTTTGTTCTTCTTCATCACGACCTGTGAAGCCCCCTTCTTTTTTCCACAGGAAGCAGACAAGGACATAAATGTCTAGTTTATCGTGAAATGAAAAGTGAATCTTTTCATAATGGACCATTACAAGAAAGATTCATTGGCTGTACTTCAAGGAAGCAGGTGAATTCTTTGCCTTGATAATTGAAAAAGTAACCAACCCTGTAAGATGGAACATGTTGCCAGAGAAATATAGCAATAGAGGGCTTGTTGTTGGAACCTGAGCATGTAGAAAGCAAGCCAGAGATTTAAGTAAAAAACTAATGTTAGTTTTAGTTATTATATAATTATCCCTTATGTTTGTTATTGGAAACTTCAGTGTCATGAGGCTTAATATTCATATTTCGAATATCATAGTAATGGTTACAGAGAGAAATATTTACTGGATTATTCTGTCTCATGCAGTAGATTTGTTAAATAGTTCTGTATTAAATACTGCACTTGATCCAAGGTGGATTCTTAAATCATATTTGAAAAAAAAATCTTAATGTCAGATCAGTATAGATTAGTTTCTTTCATCTTTCTACTGTTTAAATAGGTTGTTAAAGGATACATATAATTTTTAAACAGCTAACAATAAAAGGAGATGAATTTTAGTATTTGTCAGTATTTCTTCAGAATTGAAGAAGTTTTCCCTTGTTTTTCTTTGGTTTCTTTTTTTCCCTTTTTTTTTCTTTTGCAGAGTAACTTGGTTTCTTGGTAATCAACTGATAGGCAAGCAATCTAGGAAAAACTGGTAGATAAAACTGCATGAGTGGTTTAGTCAACTAGGAGGCATGCAAAGTTTTTGTGCCTTTCCCAGGACTAGTCTTTTAAGACATTCCAGCCCTGTTAAATACCTTGTGTGTAACTTCTGAACTTATATTCATGAAGTACATGTTCCATGTGGGAAAGTGTAACACTCGTTATTCCTTTTATCCCTGTGGATGTGCAAAAACAGTGTTTGGTCTCTGTATTGGAGAAATGTCTTTGCTTGAATAAATAGAATAATAAAGGACAAGAAGAATGCAGTGTTATAGGTCAATATGAGTTTTTAATGTATATTTTATAAAAATAATAAGTGTACAAATCCAGTTTTCTTATTACAGTCCTGTTTATCCTCTTCTGTGCCCTGTTTTCAACAGCCTTTTCTTACACTTGAGCTCCATTTTGTATTTCCTGATAGCATTTGAGGAGAGCAAAAATCGTTCTTCAGCAGAGATCCCACAGTTCAATGCTGTGGGAGATTTTATGGTGTACACATTGTGGTAGCCTGCTATGATGGAACAGTTCTGTACTGATGACAGATCCAAAGACATCTTCCATACATCTCCAATGATGCACACATTTACCTATGCAGAACAGCAGTTTCTAAATTGGATTGTCATGTTCTGGAACAAGCTTGCCACTCCTTTAGAGCAGTACTTGATTTTTATTTTTTTTTCTGTCAATCTTTTGGTATTGCAGAGCAATTTTTCATATGGAGAGAGCAAAAAGTCGTTTTTCTCAAGGGCATATATATATTTTAATGAAATGTGGCCTAAGTGCCTTGCTAAATGTGAACTTAAGTTTTACTGCCAAACAAGTAACAACATAAAACATATGTGAAGGAAAGCATCTCAGTAATCAATGTTGTGTTTAAGCAGTATATTAGCCTTTCACTATTCCAGAAATGAGCTTAAGTGCTCTCTTGGGCAATAAGTGAAATAATGTCTACTCTAATGCTTGTTCCTAGTGAGTATTTACTCTAAGCAGAAAACTACCTCTAAAATGTGGCTGTCAGCCTCTCATCAAGAAAGCCATAGAAGAGAAAAAAGAGGCTTGATGCATACCAAGGCTGAGGTGAATTGGTGAGGCTAAATGAGAAAATTTACATATTGCCCATGTGTGTTTTGCTGTGCTTTTACCTCCTTTTTGGTACCCTTTTTGTGAAAGTCTACATAAAAGTGCCAGAGAGTCACGTGTGAATGCCAGTACCCAGCGTACTAAGCCTGTGATGGTTGCACTGTGTATATCATGACTAGCTGCAAGCAAAATCACACAGTCACCCTCAAACAAAAGTGGTATGGAAACATAACCTGTGATAGGCTGCAGGTTTCCTTTTCCTTAGTCTAATCCTCACAAAGGTAGGTATCTCCCTTGAATTGGCTCTGTGCAATGTGTATTCCTTACAGTCTCCACAGACAGGGTGGGATTAATTTTTATAAGTACAGACATGTTCAGTATTCTTGGTAGGACACCCATTAAAGGTAGGCCAAGCTGGGAGTGGTGGCCCAAGATCTGCAAGGAGGAGGTTGGTGTCCACTGGAACTGCAGACTGGCCAGGGTTTGTGCAGGATACAGAGGGGCAAGCAGTAGATGTAGGCAGTGGAAACTCACACTGCTCAGCTGATGTGCTCAGGTCACACACTATTTTCCTGGTATAATTTCTGTATCGTTTTTAATAGTAATGGCATTTTGGCTAACAGGGAAAATGAATGCTGTCCCTGTTGGCACTGTTCCCTTATTTTATGGAACACCTTTCCCCTTTGTCTGCTTTGGCTTAATTCAAATGGGCTCTTAATCTTGTCCTTTGCAGTAATATCTTCTGAACTTTATATCTGCTTTTTTTCTGAACTTTCAAAAGTTTCAGACTTCTGTTTTTTGAATGTTAGCTAATATTTTTACTGTTACATCAAGTATAACAGTATAGAAAGCCATTTTCAGTATTAAAACTATGTTGGGAGCAACTGTATGTTCTTCTGATTTTCCTTTTGATACGTGTCAGTTCCAATCAGAAAACTTGATTATTTTGCTGCTATTGTTGTGAGCGTTGGAGAATTACTAGGGAGCATTACATTTGTCTTGCTGTCCTGCATTAATATTGCCTCAACTCATTTATCCCAGATTACCTTCAGAAGTGCACAGGCCATCACACCAGTATTAAGGGAGGCTGCGGTGCTCACAGCTCTTGAATCTAGGTCACTTCTTCAGCTAAGCAGTGGATGTGCATTTTGATTTAAAAAGCCAGAAAAAGACACCTAGGTGTCCACACAGCAGGACTTCTGTGTTACTGCATTCTACGTTTGAATTTGCCTGCTGTGGGGGGATTTGTGTTGACTGTTGCACTCTTTGTGGCTCGGATCTGTTGAAGATTATCTCTAAGTATAATTGTATAAATGTGCAGATATATATGGTTACATACAAAAAAAAAAGGTTGCTGAAGCTGTTTTGAAAGCCAGGTGTGGTTGAAAATATACGTCAATTTTTAAATTAAAGAAAATAACATAAAGTCTAAAATCCACAGATACCATGGATGATCAAATATGGCAGTCTGTTGTTACTATCTTAATGTCTTCCATTCAGAGATATAAACATTAGTAATCTTTACTCTTTCAAAATCTTAGTAAAACTGTTTAACACTGTTTCCAGTGGATTTAAGCTTGTGGAAAATGACAGGAAATTAGAAACTCTTCTGAGAATTCCCAGCTCTGTGTTTCAACCAATTTTCCTTTGGGAGCTGATAGAAGCATTACTTTTATTTGTAACAACAAAGCCAAAGAAGATGCTGGAAGAAACTTGAATTCCTTGTTTCCTGAAACCATGCACATGGTCGTCAATGTGTTAAGATAGCTGGAATCCAGTTCTGGGGTTGAGCACCCAAAGTGTGCCGAGCTAGATGTACTAAAGTGTGTCTAGACCTGCTAACAAGTGTGTGGTTCTGCACAGCTGCTGAGATCTCATTACCTGTTGCCCTGTGCTATCACTCCCACCCCAGGATCAGGACACCATCCAGGAAGGTGAGGAGGCAAGGAGATGAAAAAGCAGTGTCACTCCTGCACAGCCTTTCTTACTCCAACTGGGACACTCTTGGCAGCTTCCAGATGTGCAAGTGAGCTGCAGAGCTGGGGGTTTCCTTGCCTTGGGATGAAGGGTTCCTTTTACTCCTTTGATCATTTTGGACTCCCTTGTGCCAGGGAGAAATGGAAGAAATTACAACAAATACACTTGTTAAAAAGATCTTAAGTTTTCCTGTGAAGTGGCTTCCAAGCTAGAGGTCTATATGGGATAGTAATGACAGATTGAAAGATCACAGTCTCTGAAGTGAAAATCTGTGCTGAAGAGCTTTCAAAGTGCTCCTTTAGGGTGGAGCCTATTTTAGTGTTTGAGTGAAACTGTATAGGTCAACATTTTGCAAGGTTTATCTTCTAGTAGTTACACGTGTTTCAGTTTGCTTCAGGTATTATTTGGTCGATTTATATAATAGATTTATGTTTGTTTTAATCTTGTGGTGGGGAAACTCTGACATTCCCAAGTCATTACATACATTTGGGATCTCAAATGCAATTGCAAATGTGGTTCTAAGTGTTTAAGTTACTTTTTGAAAGAAATAGCTTTCTTAGAACAATTAGTTGATTTTGAAAAATTAACGCAGGACTCATTTGTTTAAGCAGTGAGTTAATCTGAAGCCCATCATGTGGGGATTAAATCTAAGTCAGTAAAACTGACTGAGAGAGTTGGGGTTGTTCAGCCTGGAGAAGGCCTCAGGAAGGCTTTTACAGCAGTTTTTCAGTATCTAAGAGGGCATAGAAGAAAGAGGGAGAGGGACTTTTTCAAGGGCATGTAGTGATACAACAGGGGAAAATGGCTTTAAACTGAAAAAAGGGTAGAGTATGTTTGGACCAGAGATATGGAAGAAATTCTTTATTGTGAGGGAGATGAGGCGCTGGCAGAGGTTGCCCAGAGAAGTTGTGGATGCACCATCCCTGGCAGTGTTCAGGGTGAGGTTGGATGGAGCTTGGAGCATCCTGGTCTAATGGACACTGTCTGTGACAGGGGGTTGAAACTAGGTGATCTTTAAGGTCCCTTCCAACCCAAACTGTTCTGTGATTTTGGCTGGAAAACTTGATGTCTGTGGTTTTGTAGTAACACAAGTGTGTTGAACACATGCATATTTATAAACCAGCTAAGAGCATATACTTTGAAGTACATTTTTATGTGTGACCAAAGATATTAATGATATACAAGTCCTGTATAGCTGTTGTAAAGATTATTATAGAAAATAATACTTTTTTTTTGTGATTTGTTGGATTTGCCTATTAAATCCCTAGAAAATTATACCCTGACAATAGGGAAGAAAGGAATAGGAATCCTTTTACATTCAAGAACCATTTAGACTAATTTTCACAGAGCTGAATTGCATTTTTATAGAATTTTGTCAATTTTGTGCCTATTTCATTTTCTAACAATTTTTTACTGATGAAAGCTTGTAGATTCTTGTCTCTGTAGTGAGCTGCTACACTTCTAAAATATATTTCAGAGGGAAAAATAACAAGAGGAATAGCAGTAAAAAGTGTGTATCAGATGGTGAAAATTGTCTTTTCCACTTATTAATTATGTACCAGCAACTTATTTTAGTGCTAAATGTGGCTATGTAAAGTTTCAATGCATTTGATATCAACCTGAATGTTTTATCTAAAAACAAAAATGAGCAATTCTAAATTTTGCAATGATGGCTGCTGGAGGTAGGTCCCTTTCTACCTCCCCTGTTCTCTGTCCTTACCCTGTTTCAGAAAAGATAAATGCTGTCATAAACCCTAATCTCCTTAAACTGAAATCAAATCACAGTTAAGAGTCCTAGTTAAACAGCTGTTTATGAAGAGGTAAGCTTCTGTTCTTTGCAGCTTCAGGAAAACTTATCAGATACAAAGCACCTAGCAATGTTGGCTCTACCATCACAACAAATGATGGAGGATCCAAATGAGCATTTTGTGATGCATTTGAAAAGGGATGGCAAGAAGTTTTTACCTCAGAGCTTATTGCCATTTGATCCAGATATTAAAGAGAGGCAGGTTTTATGGACCTATAAGGCTACACTTTAGGAATGTTGATGTGATGATGCAGAGTCTCCAGGCAGTACAAAGGAGCACTGCTTTATTGCAAAAACCAGGCCTTTTTAGTCAATTAGCTGGTTATCAGCTACATAGCTTTAAATCACAACAAAAATAATTTAACCAACCACCATAGACCACGATGTGAACACATGATGGTTACATAACTTGGTTTTCTACCTCTAATTCAGCTGAGTCACACTCCCATAGTCCTTTTCTGCTCAGCCAAAGTAGCAGGCCTGAACCATGTTCACAAGGCTGCCTCTTTGTAAGGTTTTACCTATATGCAACATGTTTATGATGAAGAGATTTCCTTGTAATTTCTAACTCTCTGTGGCTGGACTTGTTTCAAAGGAAAAAGTTGAGATTGTGTCTCTGGAAAAAGCAAGATTGAATCTCTGGATGCAATATTTTGGATTTGGTTTTATTGCTTTGCTTTCCTCTGGTTTTCTTGACTGTGGGTTGTCACCTTCCACACTCCTTTTTGATGATCTTGCTAAAACAAAACTTGCCTTGGTTGCAAGAGTAAGTAGAGCCTTTCCAGTGATATAATTCCCAGCTCATTTATTATTTGCGTGTAGACTCCAGATGTGACAGTCATTGCAGTGCACAGGAAAAGAGAGTGGCTGTGGGTAGTGGGGTAACTGTAAAGTCTGTTCCAATAGGATCTACACACAAGCTCAGACAGCTTTTAAACAACGCTTGTACACGTGGAGTATCATTGAGAGGGGTTGCACAGGGCCTTGCTTGCCTCCTCTATCACAGTGGAAGAACCAGTTAGATGCGAGAAGCACATTTGTAAATCTGCCTTGGTAGAGAAGCTCCAAGTAACTGTAAAGGAAACTCCTCCATGGTTTGAGGACCTGATCACACAAGAGCAGACTTCTCTTGAAGCACACTATGGACAGTTTTGTCTTTGCTGCTCCAAGGTTAAGAAAGGATCCAGCGTTTATTGCCTGTGTGGAGATGCACTTTTCAGCTGCAAAAATATCTCAAGTACTTTAGGCAGATGATACTTAGGGATAAGTTTTGTCCTCACTTTCAGATACCTGCATATCACCAGTCTTTGTTCTGTGGCATGAGCAGCAAAATTTCCTGGGATGTTTTGTAGTGGAATAAAGAGACTCAATTGTACAGATTGAGGGGACAAAAGCTTTTGATTAAGAGCCCTAATTTTCTCTTAGTTCCCATTTTGAGAGAGTGGTTGAAATGCAAACTTCTCTCAGGGAAGCCTGAATTTTACTGCTTATAAATTGCTTTTAGATACTTGGGAGGAATGTTCTGTGTAATTTTGAAGTTCAGATTCCCCAGAAGGTGTAAAATGGCAAGCTTTCATGAGCTGTGATAATTTACAACAGCTGAGAGTTTACCTTCTGTCTGTACCTTACTTCACTTTGAGCTCCAGTAGATGAGAGGTTCAGTTTTTCTTTTATAGCAACTCATTGCTTTAAAATGATTACTTACCATATATAATGTTACATATTAAGGTAGTTCAGCTAGCCTTTTGTAAAGTTGATTTGTGATCATAGTTATTTTATTGTAAGTCTAAAAAGATAGAATGTTTTTATTGAGTTTAATCAATGTCTTCTAAGTAAGCTTCTTACTCTCATGGCCAGTAAATATAAGAAATGGAGAAAGAAGTGAATACAGTTCTGAAAGCATACATTCTATTATTTACTATTATTGTAAAACTGGCTTTTTTTTTCTATGTGTTTCATAGGAAACATACATAAAATAATGAATCTAGCACTGTTTTTCTCACAAACCTTTTTCATAAAATAATGACCCTTTTGAGAAGGCCACTATTAATTGTCTAGCACTAGGGGCAAAGGAAGCTTGCAGTAAAGCACTGAACTGGCAATGCAAGGGACTCTGCTTAGTTGGTGGGGAGTTTGTCTTTGGATAAAGAATTCCACTCTCTTTCACAAGGATGTTGTGCAGATACAATTATTAAGAATATCTGAGATGGAAATACAGATTTAGAATTGTTACTCCCGGAGCTGCTTGATTATGAGTAAGAAATCTGCCGAAGATGTGTAGGTTGTTGTTATCCTCCTTGCACCAATTGGAACACTGTGCGGGGCAATATTTTTTGTCTAGCAGCAATTGGTGATGATGCTTTACTGCTTAAATCCTTTAAGGAGATAGATCTTACCAGCACTTGAGAAAAACTGAGAAATAATTTAATACATTGTGATTCACTTTAATGCTGTGAAATTTTATGTATTTTTTTTAATACACTTGCAGTATATGTTTCTGCTTGAAATGTGTAATTTTTGGTACTAGAGACTTTGACCAATAACTCCACTTCCTGCAGTTGTTTTCAGCTGAAAAGGTCAAAATTAAATTTCTGCCTCTTGCAAAGTGGCTTACAGACTGCAGGGCTCATGTTCTGAAAGTTGCAGGTTGTCACCATGACATCACATAAATCCAAAGCAGCAAACCAGCCAAGAGATATAGCATTTCTTATTTAGACCAAAAATTCCCTGTGTAGTACTGTGGATAAATCCACTGCAGCTTTTGCAGAGCCTGATCAGAGGTCAGGAGAACATACCCTAACAAGTGCTTTCACTCTCCAGAAATAATGAACCTTGGTGTTCTTTAATCTTCCTTTGGGGCTATGTATTTCCAGAAGTCAGTTCATTTATCTTTGGCTTCCCTCTTTATTGCCTGAGCCAATCCCTCAGTCCTCCAAGCTGTGTCCATCTGTGAAGCTGAGAGTCTGACTGCATCACAGTGGTAATATTTGGGTCTGGAAGGATGCATGTTTTTTCTTTCCTGCCAGCTGTGATCTCAGTGTTCAGTTTGGGAACAGACTTCAGGGGCACCCGTGTACACAATGGCAGTGCCAGTGCTGAAGCAGAGGTCTAGGGGTAGTGTGGAGTTGGCTGGGTAGGAGTTGGGGACAAACAGAAGAATGTCAGGATCTTTGAATGTGTGCAGTGATCCCTTGTGGTGGGGAGAGGTGAATCTGAGACACCTCTCTTTATGTAGAGAAATGTTTGCTTTGGAGCCTTCTTTCTGCTGC